>PNEQ01027954.1:0-54771 GCA_003012365.1 Medauroidea extradentata | reverse complement strand
AGGACGAGTCATTCGTCGGGTTTTGAGCGGAGCATGATCATTGAGAAATTTAATCAGGATGTCATTGAAACGCTTAACTTTGTCGTCAATTGTGTCCAGAGTATCAATTTCATGCCAGGGTAACATAGTCGCATTTCTTAATAAATTATTCCTATCGATATTTTTAAAGTCACGATACGTTACGAATTTTGGGAGAAACTTTGGAGTGCGAATAGAATATGCAAGGTAAACAAGGTCATGACGTGATAGGCCAGGGACAGGAAGTTGTCCATGTTGTACTACTTTGTTTGCATTAGACGTAATTATAAGGTCAAGCCAGGTATGTGAAGTAGAAGTGTGGTGAGTTGAGTCAAGTGGGCAAAGGGAAAGATTACAGGAGGAAAACATATCGAGGACTTTTCTTGCATCAAAATCATTTTTATTTATATCTGTGTTGAAGTCACCCATAATGATCGTATGACTATAGTTACTGGAATGTGTAATGATATCGGTTTCGAGATCATTAAGATTACCGACTTTGGGTGGTTTATAAACTACAATTAATAAAATGTTTTGTGTAGTGATGTTGAGCTCTATTAGTAAATACTCAGCTTGACTGGTATACATATTTTGGGACGATGAGATAATTTTCGCTTTAAGATCGTCGCGGATATACATTGCGACACCACCTCCCCTTTTAGATTCTCGATCGTTTCTGAACAGGATATAGCCATGTAGCTGAATTTGCACCTATTTATCACAATTTAGTGGTCAATATTATTTACACAAAGACATCCTGTTTTTATCAAACTAGTCCGCTGTAAATTTTAGATTAATGCTCGTGTAGCCATTGACCTATGTTATACCTGCCAAGTTTAAAAGAAAAACTTTTATTGCTCAGGTAAAAAATGTTCCGTAAATGATATTTGTTTGGATTTGAATCGGTCACAGTATGCAGGTAAGTCTTTGCAAAGTTCTTTTTCATCCGCTGGAGGCTATAAAGAAGGTGAGTGATAAAGGCGACAACATTACTGGCGTCAAGAATACTCAAGCTTAAGTGTGCGTAGTTTAAAACTGGTGAGTAGTGTTCGCGTGACATACAGTTTTTTTTTGCGTTCAACTTCCCCTATAATTCATTTTGTGAAAAAGTACTGCGTAAAGTCAAAGAAGAACTTCCGCGTTTAAAGTTGATATTTCCCCATGCATAGAAGTCTCAGTAAACTCATTATGTCTTCTGTGGGGCACAACAAAAATCGGATTATAGTAGATTTGCCGACACAATTATAGTTTCATTAGCGTGTAATTGGGAGCTAGCTAAGACGTTTCACGTAAAAATAATATGCTTGAGAAGCTACAACACCATTGATTACAAGGCAATTACTTCTCTGAATAAACATTAATTCCAGTCATTCATGTAAAAGCATTAACAATATTTAAACCCGTTTAAAGATTTCTTCTTATTTCACACATGGGTTAAATATGTTTTACGTTAACTTTGCAAGGTAATGCTTGTTAAATTACAGCAATTCTATCCTCGTGACACGCTTAAGGAGACCACCTTTCCAGGCCGCCGAGTGGCACGCAGAGCTGTAGCAGAAGAAGTTTAATTTGAAAACTGACAACTTACTGATGTCTGCTTAATAATAGCAATCAAATAACGTTACAAGCGTGTAAGTCCATTACAAATCTTCCAGCAAAATTAAAGACTATTTTATAGTGACGAGAAATGACAAAAAAGAAATTTTCAGCGAAACAGTTAAGAAACGAACAATTTGGTGCAGAATCTCTATAAAGGTATATGTGCATGTAGCAGACATTTATGGTAACTATTTATCCACAAAATTATAAGGTCACCATGGTTCCTAGACATAGATAAGCTACCGCCTAGAAGATCGCATATCCGTCAATTCACTGACTTGCTCCTTTGAGCCTATGATAAGGCTTGGTGCTCGAGCTGGGGTCACCCCTGGCGCTTCCGCACCTCCAGGCCTCCTAAATACGTCCATTCAGGCAGTCCCCTTAAGGTCTTTTTGAAAGCAAGATCATTACAGATGAAACCAATGGAGTGGGGTGAATATATTTGTTAAGTAAGATGAACATCGAGGGATGTTAGTACGAGTGTGTTGATAGCTACAGTGTCATTCGCAACCAAATGATCGACATATTAAAATATTCGTACGCGCTTCGCCTATTATCGAGCAGAATAAGTATTTTGAAAAACGTCATTTATATAGGGCCTACAGGATATTTCAGAACCCAATAAAGAAACTCCGTCAGTTTTTTCCCCATAGAAGTCAGTCGTCTAATGTTTTGACAGCAAATGTGCGGTAACCACTCCGAAGGGTGGAAAATGCTTTAGAAGCTACGAAATAAATAACATATTACATTAAATAAAATATAGGTTGACGACATGCCATTCTTAATATTGGAACAGCAAGTAAATGAACGAAATTTTACAGGATACAAACACGAATATTGTAAAATACGTTCGCTTCAACGTGAAGTAAAGGGGTTGCTCCCAGGTTAACATTGACATAATTTATGTGTGCAAGCATTTCAATTTCCGAGCAGTATTTTTCCATGGTGAAGTTTCTGCACTATGGTCGGGAACACTCTATGTTCAGAGATGATGGTACATCGCGAAAATGTTTTGTGCCAACATACCCTTGAAAACATTGTAGTTTCTTGCAGCATATATGATTCGGCAATATATAATTCTGACACAATTTAGCTGTCTGCAGACCAATAACAGGCATCGAATATTACTCTCGGGATTATTATTGGCTCAGTCAAATACGGTAACAGCTCCGAATACAAGCGAAAGCCAGTAATCTTCTGGTAAGCTGATCGTCTGTTGAACTCCAGCGAACAGTCAAGTATTTACGCGATAAACCATTGTTAGGGACTCTCACAAGCCTTGGGATTCTACCGTCAAATCACAGACGTGTGGTGTTGCAAGAACGTTATTGTAATTGGCTCAATCAAATGAGATACGGCTCTTCACATAGACATGCCGCCAATAACCATGACGCAGAATTGCATATGTGCCCTTAAGGCACTGAAACTGGGGCAAAATTGTTACGTCGTACCTGAAAATCTATCCGATTTAACAGGTCCCACCTCTCGGGATGGCTTGCAAGTAGATTTAAATAATAATGTTGTTAGCAAAATAAACATTTCAATTAAAGTAGGGGATTTTAATCACATGCTTTTTACATTACAATGATCGCTTCTTTATTTTGTCCAAAATATATAGCTGTCCCAGAATATAAGCAACTTCAGTGTAAAAAGTCTGCTCATAAACCCTGTCTGGATGCAACACGTTGTATAGACATCACTTTAAATGTCCACCGTCATCCCGGTTACGTTCCCGGCGGGGTTGGCCCCGGATTTTCGCATGTGAGAATCGTGCCGGACAATGCCGCTGTTCGGCGGGTTTTCTCGAGGGTCTCGCGTTTCCCCCACTCTTTCATTCCAGCACTGCTCTATATATCATGTCACCCCTCACCAGCTCTAATGACCTCGATGTTAATCTGACCACAATTTCTTCATACGTTTTGTCAAATAAAATGTGCATTGGCGACACCCGTAATACTGGTACAATAAGCAACTAAACGAAAGTGTACAGAATACATACACGCTTCTACGTTAAGTAAAGGAGTTGGTACTCCAGTTAAATTAAGAGGGCGTGGTAGATAAATAAACGTTGAGTTCTACATTTGAGGTCTAAATTTTTTTGAATGGCAATATATAAATTCTGCAAAAAACAATCCGTGATAATAATTATATTTGCAAACTTTAATATCGAACATTTACCCGGAATGATGCATATGCTAAGCTTGATACCATGCGCCGCTTCATAAAATGTTCTTCAGTTCTTCAGATATAAGTTACTCGAGAAAAATTTTTGCTCAGAAAGTTGGCAAAACCTATTGTCTGGAATTTCTGTTTTTTTTTCTCACTCTCTCTTTCTCCCTCTCTTTCTCTCTCTCTTTCTCTCTCTCTCTTTCTCTCTCTCTCTTTCTCTCTCTCTCTTTCTCTCTCTCTCTTTCTCTCTCTCTCTTTCTCTCTCTCTCTTTCTCTCTCTCTTTCTTTCTTTCTCTCTCTCTCTCTCTGAGAATCCTACAATTCTAAACTGACGCTTTTAGCTATGAATTATGTACCACGAACTCTTAAACATAATTTATGAGCGCTCGCAATACAATGCTGAGGAATATTTTTCTACGATGAAGTTTCTGTAGCCTATTGAGTATACAGGATCACTTTGTATGGACTTATTTTAAATGTTTTATTTTAAAAGTTTTAAGTTTAATGCAAATCAGCATACATTCTGTAGAGTGATGATCTGAACGTCAATCACCTTAGCTGTATTCAGTAATGGTACAATTTCATGTTGTGGGTTCCGCTCTCTGGGGCAATATACCATCGTGAGGTCGTGTGACAGCAGTAAGCCAGTCGTAGTGCTTTATTCATCCGAGCTTCATTACTCGTCCCTTACAATCTCGCTTTATTGGGCAACTCACGTGAAAGCTGTTGCCGGGTTTCCCGAACATTCGTGTGCAAGCAACTTCAGTGCTGACGTTCACATGTACTCAGTTGCGTTCAAAACAAATGAGCGTAAACAAAAACCCTAACAACTGAAACTCTCACGACTTAATTAGATTCTACATTATACCTATGGTATGCAGTGTTGCTCCAGAATTCTACCAGTATAATATGGCACTACTGAACAGTAATATGTTATTTAAATTGTTTCGTTTACTGATATCCTAACCGATTTTTACAAAAAATTAATAAAGAAATTGTTTGAGAGACTATACTACCTTGCCCAGCAAACATAGATCAATACAATTTTTAATGTAAATAACTTTCTGAAGTCAATATGACGTAGCGAAACTAATTTACACTAACACTTTGCCCGGTCTCATGTATTATAAGGGTTAATGTGAATTAGTCAAATTAATTGCGCCTAATTAAAGGACTTGGATTCTGACCAAACTAATTGGATTTAATTTTTCGAATAAAGTTTTTTATTCGATAAACATTTGTAGTTAGATGATTTAATAGAGTTGAAGTTGATGATTTAAAATGCGAAGTAGTGTCCTTCACATAATATTTTTGGTGGAATTTTTAAGTAGTGTATATTTTGTCAAAGTTCTGAGGAACTTTGAACGATTCCGAATCGTCGAAATATTGTTCGGTGTTTTCTAATTTGTGTTTTGTTAACTTGTAGAAGTCTTTGATTCGGCTAACTGCCATTAGACGAGTATAGGCCTACATATATAAAACCTTTCAACAAATTCATGAAAAATATTCAAACACAGAGTTACTATTCCGCTTTTCAATTTCTTAGAGAGGTGGCATGTTTGAGAATGTAGACTCAAACATAGGCTCCCAATGCCAATATCAACACAGTCCACATTCGAAGAATTTCACCAATGCTAAATGGTACTGTAGTGTAACAATACACTTTACGTTTCATCTCTCCCTAAGTTCTTTAAGTCTTGTGCTCTGTGCTTCATTTCTTAAAATAATCGTGTCCAGTTTTACAATTAAATATTGGCCATGGAGAGTAACGCATTTAATTAATCTAATGTTATTCGAAGAAAGTATTTGTTTTGGTTAGCTATAGAAACATTTATGGCTAATTAATTTGTATACATCCCAAAATAATAATATTCATAACATTCCGTTTCGGGAGGCTGTAGTAATTTTCGTCCAGATTAATTCACTTTTAAACAAGCGATCTAAATACTGTTTTTAATAAAATTGAATCCAGAAAAATAATCGAACCAATCGTCCATTCAGTTTAAAGTTTTTCGTAAGTAATATTCCTTGTAGTATTTTATTCTAAGTCTGACATTCTACGATTCAAAATAGCTGACAGTAGTACGGTTCCATTAATCTCCTCATTCCTCCCTTAAGTATGTATTATTTTATTTGTCTTTAATAATTGTTCAGCTTTTCTAAAATGTGTTAGACGCATGTCTCATCCGGAATTTGAGTACTTTCAGACGTAAAAATACTACAAACAATTTAAATAGATTTCTGCTTCATGACAAATTGAACATTTATAAAATGAACTCGACTGCACTGCAACTTACGAGAGCAGAATCATCTTATTCATCATAAGCGTTTAGAAAATTTCTCTGTAAATTTCTACAGAAAAGAGCCGGTAAAAGTTATTCATAAACCTTCGTGCGACTACAGACGTTACGTTTATTGTACGTACCTCCTGGCTATGTCTAAACGCCCGCAAACAATTCAGGGTTTTAATATAGCGACAATTAAAACTTACCTTAGATAAGTTATGTATTTGTAGAATATTTTACTAAATGCGACGAGAGCATCTTTCCTTTAGATGTATTTTTTAAATTTCTATTTCGTGTAATATTCTCTCCATGCTATTACATTCTGTATTTTGAACTCCCTGCATTCAGTTTCACTTCGTATTGATTTCAGTTATGTCTACTGTTTAGAATAATTTCCCGACACTTTACAAATTCCGTACGCTAACAGCAGCTTACCCAAGCATCATTTAGATCATTTTTCATACCACTCGAGTGAAAATGTTACCCTACCCGGCTAACCCGTAGTCATCTGTAGTAAAATGCCGCTGCTTTCGATATGACAACCTTGCCAACAAGGGAAGTTTTAAGAGGACTTTTGAGATCTCCTAAAGCAATGGTTTTCCCTGATTGTCAGGTCCACGTTGCATTAAATAGAACCAGGAAAAACAATTATGGTTAAGAGAGTTCAAAATCTTATTAAATGGCCCTTTTCGGCATAATTGTCTCATCGAAAGCTACGGCCTTCATCTAAAGACTGCCGTGGCTATGTACAGTAACTTGCGCAGACTAGAATGAGGCATGTTCGCGAGTCTGTGTCACCCTTAGCACATCCGTTCTTCATTGTCCTGAACTCACGGAATACATTCAGCCAGTTTTGCACACATATTTGATGTCTGAATATTAGGCTTCAGAATGGGCACTGGATTTTCGCACCAGCTTCTTTAAATGTCTTCCGTGCACATCTGTACCTCTTCTTGGCAGTAAACTACATCGTGTTCTTTGCTCAGAGACGACTTTCAAATAAATGTGCCAATCAGAATAAGGTTACTGCGAAAACACACAATTATAATTTGCTGTTAAAACCCCAAGACTTGTGAGAGTAAAAACATCCAGTCACTGACCATAGATCAGAGCTGTCATAGGGCATTGAAACTAGCTGCCGAAAAAATCATTTCGCGTAAATCATGTGCCCCTGGACATCAGAAATGGTTGACCAGAAACACTTCTCTATACAAAACTATTTGCCCACAAGTCGGTAACAACATTTTCGTTCGATTTTATTTCCGGATATTGGCCTCCGCGGCTGCTGCGTCTGTGTGCGTAAGGCACAAAATCGAGAGACAGCTAAGGTTGCCGCTGACCATTGTACGTAATGCAGTATTACTCAACCAGCATGGAATGTTTTACCATTATGTTTTATTTATAGGACTTCGGAAAAGAGTCACATTTCATTTCTAGAAAGTATGGTTAAAAGCCAAACATATGTTCATATATTTGCGGTTCTCGAACCCGTTTGGAATGTTCCCGCAATCTGATAAACCTTTTTAAGCCATTTTGAGAGATCCCCAAAAATTATGTTCTTGTATACGTGCCGAATTTTTAAATTTATAGGGACATATCTTGAAGTGTGTATTCTTTTATCGTAGATAGGCTATAGAAGTTTAATAAAGGCGAAGGGCACCGCCTACCTACGCGTCAGAGGCACAGAATTAACGGTGCTATAAGGACGACCTTGAAGCGCGTATCAAGTGCCGCATCGCCAAAACGAGCCATGCGCTGAACGAGCGTACAAGATTCCAATCGATTCAGTTTTACTATGAGGCTTTAAGCGGTGACTATGTAATTTTACTGGTGGAAAGTATTCAGCAAAGTTCGGTGCACGTTTCTACCTGAGTTTCACGTGCATTCGGTTAGTATAACATTTTGAAATACGACAGTCTGAAAAGGCCGTTTTTAACTATGTCGGAGGCATCAAAGAAATTGTTTCTTATGAGCATAGTAGTTTAACTATTACGTTTCGTGCTTGTCCGGAGTGTGTTTTCATTTCGTATATTAGGCACGTGTGGAATGTTTCGTAAATAACCTATTTACGAACAAACTGAAACGCATTTGAAGCGCGTGGGTATGCATCTTTGAGTAGTTTTCTCAATCACAACACGTGGCAACACATTTGAAGTACCGTCAAATGTGGATACTTTGACAAAAGGAGTAACATTGACCGACTCAGGATATTGGATTTTGGGTCATTTAATGAAGAAATAAATACGTACTGTTACATATTTAAGACCTAAGTTTGGTACATTGAGATAAAGTTTGCCATTTCTTCGCCAAATGGCACCGAATCAAATATTTTGAGTCGGTAAATTTTACCGCTGCAGTCAAAGTACACACATTTGACAGTACCGGTATTTAAATTTATTTGGGCTTTACGTCTCGTCGATAACAATGTCTTTATAAAGCAACTTCATTCAAGGGCCTGAACTGGGAAAGAACTTTGTAATGGCGTAGGAAATATCCCAGCATTAATTCGCCTAGAGCGATTTTGGGAAACCGTGGAAAACTTCATATTAAGATGGCCGGAAGCGGGGAACTTTCTATAACTTTAGTTTCCGATTTGAATTTATTAGTTCGGCTATGGTAGACCGTAAAATGTCTCACCGAAAATATAAGTATAACTATTACGTAATCCTTTTATTTATAAAACTTTGTAGAGAGGCAGACGGAAATATTTTTATTCCATCTACTCCCGTTTCACAAGCCAAATTAATACAAAAATTTTATTAATTTTATACTTAGTTTGCAACGTGATATTCTATGTCTTGTCTTGCCAAAATATTAAAAACTACATTGTTTACCAAACTTATTGTAAATTGTATGTTAATTAAAGATGGCGTGGGATGTCTCTCTCTCTTTCTCTCACCTTCCACCCGCCTCTCTCCTACCCTCCCTTTATCACTCTTGGTAAAACGCATCCGATAAGTATGATGTTACCAGGAATGTTCTCCGTGGTAAACGTTTGCTATTACTGCTCTCGTATACGGCGATGGCACGTTTACAAGATCCTTTGGGAACGGACGCTCCAGGAATTTTCCTCTTCAAGTCACGGGAGCTGGCGGGACAGACGGTAACTTTCAAACTGATTGTCGTCCAGGGATTTGACCAGCCTTGCAACACGGTTCCAACAGTACACGCTTGTTTCTCGAGGCTCCAGGGGGATTAACAATAATTTTAAAAAATAAATAAAAACATTTCCCTGAAAGAACGTCATATCCCTGCTTCAAACAACCCTCTTAAAGCATGTTCTATTCTTTCTCTCAGTTCCAAAAAAAATAGCTCGTAGGTACTTACGGGAGTTGAAGTTTTATGACGACGCTTCAAGTGGAACAAATTTCGCCACCTTGGATTAACTCGAGTTTGTTATGAATTTGATTTTAAAATGTTCTATGTTAGGCTGTGACAAAGCAGAGCGTGTGATTTTTCTTCGTGTTACCGTAAAATACGGGTACTTTGTATGTAACTCTACAGGTTTTATTTTAGGCTAACTGCGTTGGAATAAAGTAGCTTGGAGTACTAAAACCCATATATTTAATTGTGTAATTCCTTAATATACGATTCCAAAATAAATTATTCAAGTGGCACACCCACCATACAGTCACAAAGAAATCCATTTTCTGACAGATAGACATATTACGGCAGTAACACTAAAAGAATGCGTGTCACAATTCGCGATAGATGAGTGTCAAGCATTTTACATTTAACATATACACATACATACGTACATACATACTTACGTACGTACATACATACGTACACACATACATACGTACACACATACATATATACAGGATAAGCCAGACTACGTTCGCTTTGTCATGCCTTTTTTTTTTCACCAACCTGTATAACGTTATAATTCCTTTCGTTTATGTGTCTAATAAGGCCGATTCAAAATATGTTAAAATTATCCCTTTGGCATTTCCACAACACAGTATATTTATATTGTCAGCCAAGTTTTCATGTAGCCTACGCATTGTTGTGGACAAGCATACTAAATTGAGTTGGACACAAGAGTTGCTGTAAAATTAATTTAGTGTCTCATTTTTGTGGTAAGTAACGTGGAGGAATTTCTATACTGAGTTCCGGAACAAGTTGTTTATTATTAAGAAAAGTCCTCGCCTGGCGCATGGACTTTGTTGTATCGTGTCACGCGTATTGTTTGTCACGAAAAACAGCTTAACTTAGTCATATAACGTTAATCTACTTAAAGAACACACACTGGAATCTACGCTTCTATAATTTTTAAAAATTCAACTGGGTAGTTACAAACATGATTTCGGGCCTCGCGAAATGGCTAAAATCGCTTTTTTTATACTGCTGTATTTCCGAAAATACCACTTGAAATAATAAAGTGAAAAATGAAATTCATGCGTTGGCCTTTATTTCATTCCATACAAAAATAAAATTTAGTATCACCCGTTAAATTCCCACAGTAAAAAGACGACAACTGTAACCTTGCACGTCAGTATGGTGCACTGCGTATAGAAGTTATGCTCTTCCCTTCGAGCGTGGTACTTGGGCTCGTATCGTTCCGCTGTTCCCATTCGCAAAACGCAGAATTTTGAAATTGTTACACACTCCTCTTAAGGAAACCACTATACATAACTATGCAAAATAACTTATCGTCACTACAAGTGTTTTTACACTAAATCGTTCTAAATGTTCATAACCTTTTTATAGCAACGGAATACTATCATCAACGTTTAAAGGATTTGTAAGTATATTTAACCCTAACAGTAGTATGTCGTCACACGTATCTTGCTCTGTAACACAGCAAAGAATCTGATCTTCTGGGTTCCTTTTTATACGCACAGTACACGATTCGTAAATGTAATTTATCAGAGGTTACAGACATTTTCCTGGGACCTTAAAAGGATTATTTTAATGTTTCCTTCGCCGTAAACGTTAAAAGAAAAGAATAAACGAGTACCTAGTGAAGGTGTACACCAGCAAGTGTGCACATGCTGTTCAAAATTAAATTATAGCTACGGAAGTTTTTCGTAGAAGTTTTAAAGTTCATTCCTCCAAAGTTTAGCTGAAACTCCCATCTTTAACCAAATAAAAAATTACCTCAGCGCCATGGAATACTGTGCAAACTACCGAAAATTAAGTAAACAGAGGCCAACAGAACTTATAACATGTCTTAAAATGTACACATTGTAAGTGTCCTACTTTTATACATATATATACATATATATATATATATATATATATATATATATATATATATATATATATATACACACACAGAGGCTATTTTTTTTGCAGCAATGACAGACTTAAGCAACAAAAATTAAAACAAATATTCTAAAAAATTTCATAAGTGATGCAATGCATTAATCTGAAAAAAGTGTTGTTTTTAGTTCTAGTTTAGTTCCAACCTGTTATGCAAATAAACGTATAACCAGCTGAAGAATTCATCGTGTTTACTTTATATGCACGTCTCAGTCAGAACGCCCACCCACACATTCATACGGGAAGTCGTAATTTGAAATTCGAAGATTTATGTCGCCTGTTTTAATTACCTTAAATTGTTCGTTTATAACCAGTTTAAATAATTGATAACTTACAGCTCTGGAAAATTTTTAATGTTCAGTTCAGTTTAGATAATTGTTAATTTATAATTTTGAGGCTAAAATGTTTAAATAATTTATTAAATTATTTTAAGAATCCTTTCAGTCATTTATTTTTCTCCTGTGATAACTTTTATAAATCACTTTCATTCAGTAGATTGTAGTCTTTATTGAAGCAGTAGGTGTTTTAACTAATTTTCAGTTATAACTATTCTCAGACCCCAGTGTAGAGTTTTCGTTTCTAATGTTAAGTTGTCTAATTATTTCGTCTTTCAGGTGATAGTATTAGTTCCAGGAATACACTGACTCATTACTGAGTTCGTATCCTTTGCGATCCTTACGGCATTTCTCTGATTAGGCTATAAGCAAGTTGCGTCTTATTTTGTTTTTGACCATTAAATTAAGCCACGTTAGGTTTAGAAACTCAGGTTGTGCCCCAGAGCTACGTTCTCCGAATTTCATCATGACAGTATCATAACGATAGTTAACTGGACCTTTTATATCACTCCCTTAGCTACGTGAAGTAAATAATTACTTTACGGCATTTTAACATCAACTTGAAACATAAAAACCATGAAAAATTTACGAATACCATCAATACTAAAGTGACTGTTATTTTACAAAGTTAATCCTAGTGCTCTCTACGTTCATGTTTTGAATTTTTTTGTATGTGATGTCGTCTTGTTTTTGCATCAGATAAATTGGATTTTTATTCACGACGGCCAAATTTAACTATCGAAAAAGCAGATAATGTATTTTCTATCATATTTGTGATCAGACTGCAATAAATATATTTATCTTATTTATACCCCAAGACTTTATTGCACCTACAATTATATAAGGAGTAATTTGCATAAATCAATACCAGCGATAATGAAATATGCAAGTATGCAATAAATACATCACGCACGGTGTAGACAAAACATGCTGCTATTTATTCTAACTTAACACGATCGTATACTCAATAAAACGTGTAACATGAAGGAATAAAGTCAAACGCTACCTCTAAGCAGGTATCCACAGCAGTGGCTAGTTTCGGTGGGCTGGTTATCATAACTTTACTATTCCAGCAGAACCCTTCAGAAGTGCTTCGTAACTGGCCACCTGGAATGTAATTACATTTGAAACATAAATTCTCCTTCTAGTCTCGTTGTGAACTTACGCTTTTCACTGCCACAGCAAAGAGCTGTGGGGAAGTGCAAATGATTTAATTTCCTCGCCGCGTTATAAGATCTTTGAAGTTTTGCAGTCTGGAACGCTGGCGCTTATATTTTATTAGGCGACGAATGTACTGCATGAAACCACATTTCCTCTCTCGTCAACCCTACTGTAACTGGAGGATACAAATTAGAGCGACGCGCTTACGTCACTAGTTCAGCTAAATCCGAGAGGTTAAGGTCTGTAACTTAAGAAATTATTTAGATGAGAAATCCCATAAGAAATATATGACTTCATTGAAATGTATGGCTTGAAGTCCAGTGGTACAGCGGTAGTTCAAAAATACAATGAAAAATAAAATTTAAGTGATAAATATTTAATAACTAAATAATAAGTGTTCACAAACACAACACATACACACATGTATAGACTTATATATATATATATATATATATATGTGTGTGTGTGTGTATGTGTGTGTGTGTGTGTGTAGCACACACAACACTTGCAGCCGAACAATTTGCAATAAGTGTAAAAATTATTTAGTGGAACATTCTGGACATACACCGTTCGAGTACTTTGTGAACTCGGAAAATTCGCAGTCGCATCTTGGTGTTCCGACCAGCTGCGTCTCAGCCTGAAGATGGGGATGGATCGCAATTCCCGAAGCGTCGCATATTTCCGTTGATTTTAACTTGGCTTGTGTTGTCTCTTTTTTTTTTGTTTGTTTGTTGTACACTGTCCACTATTTATGTCTTCTTCCATCTTGTATCATATTTGGAACCTGGTTTTCTTTGTGTCTGTCTTCTGTGTTTGGGTGTTGTCAAATTCTTGACAGAGTTCTTTCTTTTGATTCTTGCTGATAAATATATTTAAGGAAAAAAACTGACAAAATTCCACTGGGTTTGTTTTTCTTCTGTTTTTGTGCTTTTTGTGCGATTTTTGTACTTTGTCACTTTTTTTCTTTCAATACAAGTTTGGTCAACAAAACGGGAGCAATGGCGTATGTTCACGAACCAATAAATTCTAATTGTTAACTCCCCTTGCTACCAGCATTAAAAAATCTCAAGAAAAGCAATGATAACCAAGTCGTACCAGCTGTAGTCAACAATAATAACACCTTAAAATTTCCAAGGGGAATTGTCGTAAAATTTTGAAAATTCAATAAACGAAAAATTAATAACAAAGCTGAAAGAAAAACAAATTAAACTGTGAATACTCAAAAACACCAGAATTAACACAGCACAGGCATTATTAACTAAGATGAAGACAATGTTACACACAAAACAGGATGATCCAACATCGAAGTCAAAAACAAACGACTAGACTACACAAAGATGAAAACACAGAACACATGGTTTTCTCAGACATGCGACGTGAGTGGAAAAATAAACATAAAATACTGTGGAAAAAAATGCCACTCCACTTACGCTTGCAATTCGCCCAATTAAACAAGGGGAAAAACATCCCCTTTTATTGTAAACAATACTAATATTTTTAGTCAACTGAGCATTTAATTTCTTAAGTAGTTAGGGTACTTAGAAAAAATCCAGCTTACACATTTTTCTGTCTGTCTGAAGACACGAGCAGACGTCAACTCCTGAAACGCTGCTACTAACTCGTCTGGGAAAAATCCTGTGCTCTGTGTTTTCATCGTCGTCTAGTCTTGTGTTTGTGACGTCGCTGTTGGGTCATCGTGTTTTACGTGTAACATTTTCTTCGTCTTAGTTGTTGTCCATCCTGTCTTAATTTTGATGTCCTGAATTTTCTCAAATTTCTTTGATTTTTCGCTGTTACTTAGTTTTCCTTTATACGTAGGAAGTGTGATTTGACACAGTTCCTCTCGTATATTTTTCTTTTTATTTTTTTTTATTTATGTAAGTTTAAACTACACAAAGTTCCGCTTGTTTTTCTATAACCTTATTCTTGTATGACTCTGAGTTATCTGAGACGACGAGCACTGCAATGGCGGAAATATAACAATTTCAGAAACGCTTGATAAACTCTGGAACGTCACGCAGTCACACCTGGACGTACGAAACTTGCGAACCAGGGAGTTTAATAAATGTGGGTCACTGTCAATGGAGTAACGTCTAAGTTAATTAATGTTTGTGATATGTCTTTCAAACAAATTTTAGTCTGCGTGAAATGTCTCAAACAGTAATTCCAATTTGACAGAGTTTTACGCTAAAAACTCAATCACTAGAAACCTGCTAGTTCCGCGTTATTTTCTGACAATTAATTAAACTGGAAGGTGTTGTTCGCTTGCGCAATGTATTCCACTGACCTATAATGTTGTCGATTGTAAAGGGGAACACTTTGAGCCAATGATTATAAGTTCCACGTTAAGTGACCAATCGAATGTAAACCAGTCAAATACATTAATGATATCACGTTAATACTGATGAGTAGAGCCACGATTTTGTCGCGAAAAGATTTTTGCCCCACTTTGTTTCAGCGTCTCCTGTGCACATCGGCAGGTCTGCTTCATGATTATTGGCAGCATGTCTTTGTTCAGACACATCTCTCATTTGACTGCACCAATTATAATAAGATTATTGTGACTCCGTACGTCTGTGATTTGCCAAGGCAAGTGAGAGTAAAATCATCCAATCACAAACGGTGTAGCAGATCGGCAGATGTGCACATGACGCATTGGAACAAATGTTGCAAAAATTTTTTCGCCATAAAATCGTGGCTCTACAGTGATGAGCAGAAAGTGCACATTTCGCGTTATTACTAGGGACAAGAAAATTTCGCGAATGCGATGACCTGCATGTTAGAATGCACTACTGTACTATGCATACTAGAATATGTTATACTACGCCTACTCAAGTCACGACCACTTGTACCCTAGCTGCTACTCAGTGGAACAGCAGACAATAAACGAATAGACGGGGATGATTGAGTATACACAGTACAAAGGATTCTAGCCTGCAGGTAATTGAATTAGCGAAGTTTTCCTGTCTCTAGTTGTAACTTGGTGACAAGCTATAATTCACTGGCCTATGCTCATCGGACGTTATTAGCTTCGGGTCTTCATACCTTTTTATGATACTGTTCCAAAAACTTTATGTGTAGGCAATTAATTCCCTGAGCTCTTTGGGATAGAGGATAGTAGACTCTGACATCACCAAGATGTCTTCACCAGTCTCTCTCCACCAGCATAGTACCTTCTTCTAGCACGACCAATAGCAAACTCTATCCAAATGTGTCGATTCTGTGCTTTTGTACTCTGCGAAACAGTCGGGGATTCACCGCATTACAGGGGTCTAAAAATAGATATTACATCATGTTTCGGACGTGACTTGAGCCTCATAGGCCGGTCTCGTAGGGCCAAGGCACAGTTCAAACAGGTCTCTATGACGTATATCGTCGGGGTTTACATCATGGGGCAGCCCGGTTCGTGAGTCATGGGCTAGTCCATAACGTGTTTCGACGCAGGCCCCAGCCAGCCTGCCCTCGGAATTACAGCATGCAACAATACATTACGGGATATTGGACATTTTGCTTGTTGATCTTATATTACTGGTAGAGGCCGGAAAACTTCGCGTGTTCACTGGCCTGTAGGTTAGCAACCAAGAATATTTGTAAAATCGTGCAGACAGCAGCTGTTTATTAGCAGCTCGCTGACATAGTGAAATGAGCCTATATTCAGTTTCAGTTTTATTATTGGCTCGGTTACTTCCAGGATGAGTCGAATAAGTTCATGACCAATCGTCAAGGCGGTACAGACCTATAGTTGCTGGAATTATATTTTGTGTATAAAAGAAAACGCGAATTTTTCAGGTCTCTAATTACTGGTTGAAAATGTCCTTCATGAGCGCCACACAAGTTGTCAGTCAACAACAGAAGTGAGATAGACACACAGTAACTTGCGAAATGTGTAGGTCCCTACTGATGACTAGGGACATGAACTTCGCGAAAAGATATTTGCACCACTTTGTTTCAGCGCCTTATGTGCGCACCTGCACTCTGCTTTGTGGTCAATGATTGGATGTCGTAACACCCACCGTTTTGAGGTTAAACCCGCAAAACTCAGACGTGTCGTATCACAGTTATCCGTGTACTGATTGGCACAGACAAATGAATAACAATTGTGCATAAAAACATTGCCAATAACCATGAAGTTGAACTGCAGGTATACTCGTAAGGCCCTGAAACAAAGTGGAGACAAAAATATGTTCGCGAAAATTTCCGGTCCCTACTGATGAGCAATGAAACAACATAATGTGCTCGAGTATATACAGAGCAGTGGAGTCTAGTCTATCATCAATAATAACGCGAATTTCGCATGTATCAATTAATAACCAAATATAGTCTTATTATTAGCATTTCGCCTAAACAACTTGCGATTTTTCTTACTGTCTGCGTTGCAGTATTGTTTTAAAAAAATTCAAGTAGAATATATTAGTTTGAAACTGTTCCTTTCAACATTATTCCACTGAAAAAGTAATTTTTAAACGTTGATTTCTCATTTGAACTTCATGGCTGCTTGCAGAACCTCTCAAAAAACATCGGTAGAACAGTTCATCATAAACTCTTTGTTCCAGACATTACTTCCGTTTTCTTTCTCAGCAACAGCATTTTCGTTCCTAAATAACAGTAAAAATAAAACCGTTCGCTTTATGCTCTTCAAAAACTTCTTTACGCTCCTTATAGACAACACCGTAGATTGCAATGTACACATTGTCTACGTTGGCGTGCTTCAGTTTCCTTCCCTAGTAGGGACGATAAACATGGAATAACAAGATGTCATCTTTCATGGTGCATCGTTTAAACCATTTTCTCTTCCGTGCACTTTAAATGAATTTCTGGAAGCCTCATTTTCCATTTGCTTTTTATTTTGTGCTCACTCAACTGTCGAACATTAAAAAATCAATTGGCCCGCTTTCTAATATACTCCATAAAATTAATTATCCCGACCCGTAACAGATTATTCAGCAACCTACTTAAAATTTCTATTTTGATAAACGGTTGCTTCGGAGGTCGTGAGTTCAAAAACAGTTTAACACAGTATTGTTTTTAATATGAAAATATGTCAACAAATTCTAAATATTTATTAAATTAATGATTAATTATTTCATTATTTGTTAAATTTACAAATATTTGAAAATAATTTTATTCTCAATAGTAAACATTTAGGCTATATGATTTACTTGATGTTGCTTCAGAATCGCTAGGTTATGATTTAACAGTGTCTTCATTAAAATGTTTAGGTTTTAGTGAGGTTTATTAAACACAAATTTGTTGATACTAAAGCAGCTCGACTGTACGGTTACTGACACCTATACAGGATCAGTCTTAATTAGACCGACACCTTTTAGGAGGTTATTCCTGACGACAAATTATGACCACTACATTAAGAGACTTGTGGCTTAAAGTTAATATTAAGGGTGGTACGCACCCTTAAAGAAGAAGGTTTGGGAATACTTTTCTGTACCTAAATAAGAAACTACGTGTTTTTGTGGACCAATTTTTCGTACAAAGTTTATGTCAACGAAGGTGTGTGGGCGTGTGCGTACACACACACATACACACCCACCCACACACACACATATATATATAAAGGAAGTGCCCCACTCACTGACTGACTCATTCATTCATCATCAACGCCCAGCCCAAACCACTGGACCAAGAAACGTGAAATTTTAAGGGAAGTTTCCTTTTTTGTGGCGTAGGCGCGCACTAAAAAAGGAAATTTTGAAATTCGGCTATTAAGGTGGTGAAACGGGGCGAAATGTATTTTTTGCAAATCTTTGATATTTCTCGAACCCGACGGGCTATCGTCGTCTTATTCACTTCGTTAGGTCGCAAATACAAATGTCTAGAAACATATTTCAGGATTTTTCGAAATTTTTATATTAAGGGGGTGAAAAGTCGATTAATTATTTTACAGTAAATCCTCTCTTCCTCTTAAACCACCTAAGATATCGAAGTGATTTTTTCTTTAAAATGAAGCTTACGCAAATACCTAAAAATTAATTTTAGGATTTTTCAAAATTCGTTTTTGAAAGCCGGTAAAAAAATAAAACAGTTTTTTTGATTAATCAGTCGTATCACCTAAACCGTTAAAGATATCGAGGTGGGGATACGAACCCGTAACCCCACCCCTCCCACACCACAAACTTTGTACAATACCCGAGCGAATACTTAAAGGCAGGCCGTAATAATACTTTCGTATGTACGGGCTACAGTCCAAAGAGGTTTTATTTATGGTGGGTTGGCAAAAAAACCCGCAACTTCACAGACTTAACTACAAATTATTCAAGACAGGCCATGAGAGTTATTTCGCGTATACAGGCTATAGTCCAAAGAGGTTTAACTATAAGCAAGAAATAAAAAGGAAACAAATTTTGAACTATTTCAGGTGTTACGAAAGATTATTCTTAAACACGTTATATTTTTTTATGGGCTTTCAAGGACGAATTTCCAAAAATCGTTAAATTACTTTTTAGGTATTTACTTATGTTTCATTATAAGACAAAAGCCACCTCGATATCTCTAACGGTTTAGGTGATACGACTGATTAATAAAAAATACTTTTATTTTTTTACCGGCTTTCAAAAACGAATTTTGAAAAATCCTAAAATTACTTTATAGGTATTTGCGTGAGCTTCATTTTAAAGAAAATATCATTTCGATATCTCAGGTGGTTTAAGAGGAAGAGAGGATTTACTGTAAAATAATTAATCGGCTTTTCACCCCCTTAATATAAAAATTTCGAAAAATCCTGAAATTTGTTTCTATACATTTGTATTTGCGACCTAACGAAGTGAATAAGACGACGATAGCCCGTCGGGTTCGAGAAATATCAAAGATTTGCAAAAAATACATTTCACCCCGTTTCACCACCTTAATAGCCGAATTTCAAAATTTCCTTTCTTAGTGCGCGCCTACCGCCACAAGGGGAAACTTCCCTTAAAATTTCACGTTTCTGGGTCCAGTTGTTTGGGCTGGGCGTTGATGATGAATGAATGAGTCAGTCAGTCAGTGAGTGGGGCACTTCCTTTTATATATATAGATATTCATTGTGAAATGTCCTGAAATGATCAGCAGCTTCACATTGATACGACTGTTGTAGTGAGCCAGATCTTCTATAAATTAAAACACTGAAGCAGACACATAGTTCAATAGTCAGCACACTTTTATACTCCCTGATGCTTTGTTCATTGCACCGGGAAGCAAATGTATTGTGCACGCCATTCTAATATACTTCTGCTTCGTATTTCTTACACCACGATTCTTTCGCGACTGTACATTCCTACTGAGTCCAGCAACTCGTTGTTACGTTTCACATTATTTTATTTTGTCGAAAAAACGCACTCTCCACCTGTGAACCAACTTACTACTATCAATAACTTAGAGGTTGACCGCTGCAACCATCTCCGTTCCCATCAAATTCTTCTCAGAAAATATGCCCTCCCACACTCTTCACCCTACTTCTCTCTGACATTCAACTCCATACTTGCGAGTTTCCCTCTAAACTATGTCTGGTGCGATTAATGCTGCCACAGTACACGATAGTCCACTAAGAGATAAAAATTCCCTAAATTGTCTATTGTATATTTTCGACTCTTTACAAAAAAAACCTCTACGAAACCTCCTGCAATGTCGACCAGACCAGTAACTCTTCTCAAGATGCATAAACACTTCCAGGATCCACCTTTCCAAAGAAACCACCGAAATGATTGTGGAGCAGTGACAGACTGCTTGAGAAGAAGAAAGGGAGGATCCTTGAGAAATCCTGCTGGTCAGTGGCAACGTCCGCCACATTTACATCAGGTTAAAATCGTGATGGCCCTGGCGGTAACTGAACCTGGATCGCTGTGGTTTGTGGTACCTGGTCTGACCGTTATGCCACCGTAGCCCGTAAGTCTAGTATTAAGTGGTACTTCAAGGACTGTCTTCCCACCGTAGTCATTCGGCTGTCTTCCATATCCAGGCTGAAAGTATTTTGTCTTTCTCTATCTATCTTTGTACATATCTTAGGGATTCTCTATTCTCTCTTCCTTCCTTGGTGCCGTAAGGTCTTCAAGGATTATAATCTGCCACAAAACATATTCTTCCTTGATAACCTAAGCTAACAGATTTTTCAGATTCCATCACTCTTTGTCGACCCTACAAACCAGAAAGCCCGGATCCGCTCGATTATAGGTGCTGGACGGTAAGTTTAAACTTTAATAAATGCACATTTTGACAAACAGTACAGGAAATTGTACATTTAGTACCTTGCAATTATTTAAAGCAAATTTTCTTTAGCTGCTCAATTTTTAATAATTCTACAGTCCCAAATCTAATTTCTAGTACCATTTTGGCAACAGGTTTTTTTTCCTGAAAGGTTGAACTTACCGTGAGGCGCCTATAGTCTTCTGGCTCACAGGGTAATGAACCCCCCCCCCCCCCCCACCTTATGTCTCGTTGAGCCTTACGTCTCGTAAAACAGCAAGATTATTACAGATGGTGAGACACAATTTTACACATGTACAAGAACTGAGGAAGGAACTGGCCATGGTCTTTATTCAGGAACACATTTCTGTGTACGCCTGAAGTGATAAACCGAAATCAGGATGGCCGTAGCTAGGTATCAAACCCGGGTCGTCCAGAATGCGAGTCCAGCGTATTACATTTGCGCGGCCTCACTCGGGGTGGTGAGGCATAGTAGTTTTACTTAGATAAAATATTGGATTAGGTTGAGAGAGTTCATTCGCCAACTCGTACGTGGGTTGAGCAGACAAATGTAGAGATTTTGTTTGAGGTCGC
Organism: Medauroidea extradentata; assembly: GCA_003012365.1. Classification (NCBI taxonomy): domain Eukaryota; kingdom Metazoa; phylum Arthropoda; class Insecta; order Phasmatodea; family Phasmatidae; genus Medauroidea; species Medauroidea extradentata. Next base: position 33,173 of record PNEQ01027954.1, on the reverse strand, counting down.
GCGCTGCCAGTATTGTCCCCAGGCACGTACGCAGCTGAGAAGCTCTAGTCGGCAGGGCTTGGCGGGGTCACAGTTCACGAGACCAGCCGAGAGCGGGTGTGTGTGTACATCGTACAGTACACTGCCCTCCGCGCCGGGGAAGTCCCGGCTCCATTGTTTCAACGCTCGCGCTTTGTCTGAGGACAATGAGGCCACCTCTTAAATCCTGAGTGCCCTTCGCGTCGCAAATTCAGCAGGAGGCAAGAGGGAAAAAACTCGCTGGCGGACAGGAAAATTATTTCCTACTGCATTAACTTTGGAAGTGCAAGATACAAATTACGAAATACAGAATTTGGGCGGGAGTACTTTTCAAAGTTATGTCGTAAACGGTAATAGGAAACATGCACGTGTTTTCGTTCTGGGTGTTTTCTTTGTGTCAGAAATTATTGTACGTAGCTGACTAAGAAACTGTTAACCATAGATAGTACACCTTTGTTTAACACTGTGTAAATAATAAGTATCATACACACAAACACACACACACATATACTAGCTGTTCCTTTGCGGCTTCGCCCGCGTGTACTATAGAAAAGAGTAACTAACATTTAGTTACTTATCTATTGATGGTGTTACTATATTCTGTGTACATCTGTAAAACAACAAATACGAACAGTTTTATCCAGTCTACTTCGCTGAGCGTGCTTTAATTGCAGAACATCTTTGTTTTTAATTCATCTTTATTTCTTTATAAAATAGCTGTCCGGTTGCGGCTTTGCCCGCGTGAAATAATGTAAAGTAAACAGTAACTCTGGATGAAATGTGTGTTGAAGGCATTTAACAGCTAGCGTACTCAATAACAGTGAACTATAAATTGTCTTACCTCAGTGTATAGAGCGCGCGCAATATGCTCATATGATGTCATAGCAATTCCCATCGCAAATTGTTGCACGGGATACGAACTCGTAATCCTACCCCTTCCACGCCACAATGCTTAAAGGCAGGTCGTGATAATTATTTCGTTTGAACAGGCTACAGTCTAAAGAGGTTATATTTCTGAATTGCTTGGCAAAAAGAAACAACTTTTGAATTATTTCTCCATGATCATTCTCTTTTTTCGGGAGACTGTAACATTTTACTGCTTTTCGCATCCTTAATTTTCGAATTTCATAAAATCCTGAATTTGATTTGTAGATATTTACATAAACTTCATTCTTATCAAAAATCATCTCGATATCTCAACGGGTATAAGCGGTACAGATGATTATATGAAAACACATTTTATTTATTTAACAGCTGCCAAGGACGAATTTCGAAAAATTCTAAAAATGCTTTTTAAATATTTACTTAAGCATCATTTTAAAGAAAAAATCACCTCACTACCTGAAATGGTTTAGAAGAAATCACGGATTAATGAAAAATACATTTTACGTTTTTCAGCCCCTTAATTTTCGAATTTCGCAAAATCGAAAACTTCTCAAATATGTATTTGTTTGGGCAAAATTTTGAAGTTAGTAAATGTATGACAGCTTTCCCTGTTAATGAGATATCATGGATTCTTTGAAAACACATTTCACCCCTTTTCACCCCCTTAGTTATCGAATTTCAAAAAATCCATTCTTAGTGGGTTCCTACGGGCAAGGGAAAGCTTCCCTCAAAATTGCATTGTTCTAGGTCCAGTGGTTTGGGCTGTGCGTTGTTGAGTGAGTGAGTGACGCAATCAGGTACTTGAGTCAGTTAAAAAGAAATAATAAATTTGCGCACACAGTTATTTGTAAAATAATTCAAATAGATAAGAGCACAAAAATCTTTTTTTAAGTGCTCGTTTTATTACAATTTATTTTCGTGTCATTTCGTGATATTATTTGTATGTTAAATGTGGCTAGACTCAGTCGTACAGTTATTCACAGATAGCAGTTTAGCATAATTTTTCAAATGGCTTTCTTCGAAATAACGACTGACTGAAGGTATCACCAGTTGATGTACTAAGTTTACACAACGGGCACTGCCATCACATCAAGTTAAAATTGTTTTAAAAATTTTATTTAATTAGTGAACCTACCGCCATATTGAAAATAAAAGTCGTATTTATATTTTATTGACTTTGTTCAATTAACAAGCCATGTAATTTAACACTATGTATACAATTTACTGAGTCTCCCATCATTAGTAGTTACTACGTTACATACATAAAAGGATCGACGACACAACTCATCAACACGTGTTATGAGTAAGTGACAAAAGTGAAAGACAAAAAATTGGGCAAAAGTTTTAGGTCAAACTTAAATGAACGTCAACTGGATATATGTAGGTTCCACAGACACACTACTGATACTGACATCTACATGAAGTGATTGAGTGCAACTCTACACAAATACGATTGTAAATTCATCATTACCCACTCAAAATTTCAAGTAAGCTTACAACAACCAACAACGTCCAAAACTTTCTGAACATAAAACTCCGACAGGTGAACTGAGAGGGGACGTGTAGCTGTAAAACACTGGAATTTAAGTCGGGCGAACGTGGGTTCGATTTCCTACCTGGTCATTCGTATTCAGTTTACACAGTTTACGTAGGTATACTAAAATCACTTCATGCGAATAACGGAGATGAAGCTTCTCTATAAATTCTCGAATACTTATAGATCTACAATTCCCTACGCGATAGGAATTAAGGAGATTCCTACCATAGAGTCATAGCAAAAACAAGGGTATGGATTCGCTGCTTAAATTGTATTTGGTGGGGCTAGTCATTTGTTGAGTCTACACAATGACACTTTATTTCGCCTTTTTTTGGCCCACATAGTTCTTTTAATATTTACTAGGCCATAGATCCCTGCTGTTTGGGTGAGATGACCAGGTAGTGTAACAGTAATGGCGAATAATTAAGGCCACGATTTTGTCGCGAAAAGATTTTTGCCCCAATTTGTTTCAGTGACTCACGTGCACATCGGCAGTTCTGTTTCAAGGTTATTGGCAGCGTGTCTTTGTTCAGACACGTTTCTCATTTTACTGCACCAATCAGAGTAAGATTATTGTGAGTCTGTACGTCTGTAATTTGCCAAGGCAAGTGAGAGTAAAATCGTCCAAACACAGACGATGTAGCAGAGCTTCCGGTGTGCACATGACGAATCGAAACCAAATGTTGCAAAAGTCTTTTCGCCATAAAATCGCGACTCTACGAATAAGGCATGAAAACCGATATGGGTTACGTTATAGTGGGACCGGTGTTTTTTTCCCCCCTGTTTTAGAAGTTATTTGTAATCTTCAAAAAAACATATTTAAGACGAAAATGATTGTAGACTGCCAGTTAAAAATGTAAAATGCAAAAATACTCACAATTAAAGCACTTTTACGTTGCGTAAATTATACCTTCCACATAACTCATCAAGAACTCAACACGTATTTAGGGCCAGGAGCCATAATTTCTACTAATTTTACGATAAATATTTTTTTTAAAATCTAAACGAGAGCAGATAATCTAAAAACCTTTGCACAGTTTTCTTAAAAACAGCGTATAAAATGTCAACTATTTTTTTCCAAAACAAAATACGCAATACTTTCAGCTAATTATTCAATGAAGGAAATTCTCACTAACAAACTAATTAGTCAAATGTATGTCGTTTTTGTCTTGAAAAAATTACACAGCATAGTGGAAACAATTTTTAACAAAACTGTGCAACAATTTTTCATTATCTACTCTCGTTTAGAAATAAAAACAAAATTATCGTTAAAGCAGAAGAAATGACGGACCATGGCGTTAATAACGGTATGTATTCTGGTATCTGGCTGCCGAACCATGACAATTTGCCTTCTCGACCGTACGGCCATCTGTCCTGGACTTACCCTATGTAACTCACTGCAGGAGCGTGTATCCTCGCACATCCGCCGTCTGTTTTGTAGCATTAATAAATATACCATCCTCTTCATCATAGTCTGGTGGTTGAGTAGCAAATCCTTTGACTGGCCGCTAGACTTTATATCTGTCAACACCCAGGGACGGTGACGATCGCTGAAAGTCGAGCAAAAAATTAGCTTTGCTTGGCGACTGCTATTCATACAGCCATACATGTTCAATATTACAAACCGAAGTTCTTGCAAGTCTGTACCACCATATAGTGGTAATCCCTGTAGCATGCAGACATTGGCGGTCAGTGTGTTATTGACAGATAGACCTGAAGTTAGCGAGGGATGTACAATATTGTGTCACAGAGTACATAGGAAAACAGAAATGAAATAGCCGGTATTGAAAGGCAAATTCAGTCACAAACTCCAGCAAGATGGCTTCGCTGACCAGCAACATGGCGGAAACTGCTATCGGCAACTAGCGTAAGGTGGCTGGCCTGCTAGCCGGGTCGTGGCCAATAGGAAAGCTGCAATAACGAGAAGGAGCCTAGCACACATGGGGCTGGTAACAACAACCTCGGGCAGTCAAAATAAGCAACTTTTTTTTGCTGTCTCCCACCTCTACTGCACACCTTCGCTGGCTTAGTATAAAGACCGTGTAAATTTTCGTCTTTGCGTAACCTCTAATTTTGGTAATTTGGAAGTTGTATGCCCATGTCAGTCTGTTTCCTTGGAAGATTATAAAGTTTTTGATATTAATTTTATTTCACAACTGAATATTTGTTTTGTAGGTAAAAACATTTGCATACTTTTAATCACATTTTTGCATAAAAATTGAGTAAACTTTATCTGCTAATGCAGTAGTACGTCTTGTCAAATGTCACTCATTCTTCAGAGTGTCTTGAATACTGTAAGAGTGTTCTTCTGTTAAAGTACTCATTTCCGTTTGACGCTAACCCTCTTTCATGTAATATATGTCGACCCTGCAACGGACAGCAACAAAGCGCGGACGATAATGCGCTGATTGGATACGCCCTATCGCAAACAAAAATATCAATTATGCTGCGAAAACAAGTCAGGAGTACATGGCAACACTGGCAAATATACGCACCATATCATTCAACCGATACCTTTTTCGATTCAACTGTCAAACCTGCTTTATGTGGTGTGCCTGAAATCATTCACATGGCCTGCGCTGTGGGCAGAATTATTGAATAACGGTATAGGTCCTATGACTCACGCCTTCCAGCTAACACATACGGCAATATACGATATAAAGTTGATTCAAGTTATATGTACACATATACACATACACACATATGTAATTATAAATATATATGTACATATACATAAACACATGTACACTCTGTAAAAGGTAACACAGAAAATTTATCGCGTCTTCCCGATATTCGAAATTACGTTGTCCACGTGTTGAGCGAGGACTCCTCTTAAGGACGCTGCCTACCTGTGCGTTACAGGCTAAGTCGTGACGGAGCTAAAAGGATGATCTTGAAGCTCGCATTAAAAGCCGCATCACCCCAACGTGCCTAGCGCTGAACCACAGACTAAATAGTAATACAGACATGAAATTACGTGGCGGTTCGTTTGATATGTGCGAACTTCTCCGCTTATTGGCTGCTTGAGACTGTTGATACCAACCCCGTGTATGTTTGGCTCCTGCATGTTACTACAGGTTTCCTATTGGCCTGGCTGCCGGCTAGCAGAGCAGCTGCCTTACTCTGATTGGTGGCATGTGTTTCCGCCATGTTGCTGGCCAGGGAAGCCATTTTGCTGGCGTGTGTGACTTGAGTTCGCCTTCCTACCGGCTATTTCGCTTCTGTATTCCTAAGTATTCTGTGGCTGAACTATCTCGCAAGTTTCCCGTCGATGCAAATTTTACTATGTGTATTACAGTGGTGAACATACAGGCCTAACTTTATTTGTGTAAAGTCTGTAGCAAAGTTCAATGCACGTTTCTATCTGGTTTTCACATAAATCCAGTAAGTACAGTACATTTGGAAGCACAGTAGTATGAAAAGGCTGTTTTTAGCTATGATTAGAGACGGGAAAAATTCGCGGGTTCACTTACCTGTAGGTTAGCCTCCAAGAACATGTGTGTATTCAAGTAGACATTATCTGCTCACTGGCTGCTCGATGACGCAGTGATATGGGCCTGAGTTTACATACATTGTATTATTGGCTCATACACTTCAGTGTGGTGTCAGGTAAGTCAACGGCCAATTGCGAAAATAGCACGAACTTAAAGTTACTGAAATTCTAGCTTGGGCCTGAAAGAAAACGCTAATTTTTCAGGTCTCTAACTATGATGGAGAGTTTGGAAACAGTGTTTTTAATAAGCATGGTGTCTTACCAATGACATTCCGTCCTTGTCTGAAGTTTTCGCTCATCGGCAAAATGGGCACATATGGAACAATTTCGTAAAAAAGTATTTACGAGCGTATTTGAAACGCGAGGTAGACGGCGCCCTCAAAGTCGCGTATAAATGTGACGTACGGAGCATGACAGGGAAATTACACACCTGTACCTATTTACAAAATAATTCCCCACCGCGAGAAAATTAACTAAATTTGGGCAGTGCATTATAAATTTAAAATCGTCATCTTACGTACAACTATAATGAAATCGTAAGAGCCTTAGTCGCTATAACGTAATAAAATATGGTCTTACGCACTACACTTCGTACGCCCTGACGACACAGTAAATATGGCCTTCTTAACTGAGGACCACAATTTTTTTACGATGACGGGGAAAGGGGGTGAGGTGTTTTGGAAATGGGGTGGTAGGAGCAACCGTCACTCTTTATATTTTCAAAGCACAATAAACTACCGATAGAACAAATAGTTTGTAACATTTTACTCAGTAATGTGTGAAAAAAAATTCCGTAAGTAAAGTGTGTATGGGTACAATCGACATAGGTTTTATAATTTTTATATATATAAATTAGACACCTGATTCCTTCCGCTCCGCAAAAAAAAAAAAAATAACTTAAAACATTCTGCTGAATCTGTGTCTCGGAAAAATAGGAAAACGTCTAAGAATTATAGCTGTGAGACAGCTGCTTTTAACCAGACAAACTGTAACAGCTGAACCTGTCATGTCTGTTTGCGACGGCTTAGTAGCACAATGGACAGTGATGGCAAAAACGGAGGTTCACTCTGGCATTAGCCGGTCGTAGCTTGTCTGTCCCGGGACTTGGTAAAGCTCGCAAACAACTGGGCGACAAAAAAACTGCGACAGCATCACGCAGTCCCAGGGAGATACACGGTCCGGTGAGCAGAAATCCCTCTCTTCAGCGACAGGTAAAGAGGTCAGAAAAACAAAAACCAGGCGAGATTTTGTAATGTCAACCAGGGTTGACAACCGTTGTTAGTTGGCTTGAATCCTGGGATTGTCGAGACCACTGGGGTATACTTGCAGCTTGCCGTAACTAACCATCACTTCACAACTTGGCGACCGTGATTGGCATAGTGTTTAGAGCGCTCGATCGGGGTTATAAGTCTCGGCTGGGTGGATCCCGGAATTTTCGCCTGCAGTAAACGTAGCATACGCTGCCGTTGGCCGGCAAGTTCCTTTGGCCACTCTTGTTTTCCCCGCCGTTGGCATACTGTAGCTTCTCCATCGTAGTGCTACATCTCAAATCAGGAGCTCATCGGTTGCCTACAGGTTCGTTAGAAGTATGCTGTCGCGGTGTAATACTCATCCCTTGGGTACGGCTAGTCGTGGATAAAACATTCAACGCCCTTTCTGAAAATAAAAACTGGTGTTTTACGCCATAGTTAGAGACACTGGAAAATCGCAGGCATAGTTGACTATTTCCTAGGCCCCAACATGCTGTATATAACACTGAATGTTTCGGATCGACATTGGCTATGGTTTATTTGAAGCATTGTTTCTCTCTTCAACAAACCCAGTTAGAACGTTACAGCTTGAACACACAGCATGTGTGATTCGTCTCAAAACTGTTCACACGTGTCACGGTTAATATACTATAGTTTATTGGAGACTATCTTAAACATTTTCGCGATTTTCCAGTGTCTCTAACCATAGTTAAAGATGACGGTATATCGCAAAAATATTTTGTGTCACACATACCCTTGAAAACACTGTGGTTTCTTGCGCCATGTATGCCTAGATGTTATACGTCTGACACAACGTATCTCTCTGCAGACCAGTAAGAGGTAGGGCCACGATTTTGTCGCGAAAAGATTTTTGCCCCACTTTGTTTCAGTGTCTCTCGTGCACTTCGGCAGCTTTGATTCATGGTTATTGGCAGCGTGTCTATGTTCAGACACGTTTCTCATTTGACTGTACCAATCAGAATAGTGACTCCTTACGTCTGTTATTTGGCTAGGCAAGTGAGAGTAAAATTATCCAATTATGGGCGATGTAGCAGACCTATCGAAACCAAATTTTGCAAAAATATTTTCACCATAAAATCGTGGCTCTAGTAATAGGCATCAAATATTACAATAGCGGGATTCTTATTGGCTTAGTCAAATAGGGCTTTACGTACAAGCGAAATCCAGTAACCTTCTGGTAAGCTGAACGTGCGTTAAAACCCAGCAAACAGTCAAATTTTCCCGCGATAAACCATCATCTCTAACCGTAGTAGGCCAATAAACCCAGATTCAATAAACTAAATGACATTTATATTCAAAAAGTCAGTTTTCTTCTTAGTTAACGCAGTAAGACATAAGTTTTTCCACTATTCTCTGCGGCTAAACAAGTTGGACTTGTCTGGTTTTGAATGTTTCCTCCTCAATTGTTTATTTCACGACTTGTCAGCCAAGTGTTTGTGCGTACTTTGTAGTGAAAACACGCATACTCAACCCTGTAACATTGCTCACGTCATACGTAATCACACACATGCAAATGAACAATAAATATCTGCGTTTTTAACATCGTATTGAACTTTGCGGTATTTTAGCTACTCGTTATTACTTTCCAGCTATCAAAAAGATCGATGGTATAGTCCAAGACAGTAACTACACAAAATTCCTATAATTTAGATATCGGTGTTTAAATTTTCTTACTGACAACTGCAAAACATAACTTCTGTCTCAATCCCCAAATGTGATTTTTAATTTTTATTCTTAAGGGGCATATTTGACAATAGACAGATATAAACACCGTGCACTCTCAGTAAGAAATAATTTAAACGGGACATATTTTAAATTGTTCCTTTCTTGAAATGGTTCATCAACGTATACACGTTGATTTACGTACAAAAATATGGTTTAAAACATTGTAAAACTATTTAAATCTTGAAATAATATTGTTAATATATTAAAATATGTTCCTATGGCAATACCAGTAGATAAAAACTGTAAATAATTAAAAAAATAATTATAAAAAGAAATAAACATTAGGTCACAAAAGTAACCAATACAATTTGGGAATATACGCATGTGTGTTCGCGGACTCGTCTTAAGGCGGCCGCCTACCCCACGCTTCAAATGCGTTGCAGTGTGTTCGTAAACAGGTTTTTTCTACGAAAATATTCCACGTGTCCCATTGTGCCAACGTACGAAAAGAAAACAAATTTCAGACAAGGTCGGAACCTCATTGTTAAGACGCCACGCTCATTAAAAACACTGTTTCCAAGCCCTCCAACATGGCTTAAAATGGCCTTTTCAGACTGCCGTACTTCAAAATATACTAACTGGATGTATGTGAAACTCAGATTGCGACCTGCACTGAACTTAGTAGCAGACTTTCCACCAATAAAATTATGTGGTCACCGCTTAGTGTCCCATAGTTAAAACCGTTCGGCGGGAACCTTGCATGCTAGTTCAGCGCTTGGATTGTTGAGGCGACGAGGCATTTGATGCGCGCTTCAAAGTCGACCTTACTGCTTCGTCGCTTTTGAGCCTCTCAAGCTCGGGTAGGCGGCGCCCTTAAGGGGCCTCCCTATCAGCGCTTCAAATGCGTTGCCGAGAGTTACGAATATTCTTTTTTTGAGGAAACAACGCGTTTTATATTTGTCATTCACTCAGATTTTATTATTATTATTTTATTAAGATATTCGCCTACTAAGTTAATAGTTTCTTGTTTACTCTAGAGCAGAAACAATTCTTTGAGCTCTTAAAAATATCGTGGAAAATTATTTGAGAAAGTTTATTTGTCCAGTGATTTTGAATTAGGGTTTATTTTTCCTCCGAGGTTTGAAAGACATAACTTACAAATTTCCGAGTAAGCGCATGGAAAAACACTGCTGTTTTTATATAAGCGTTTGTAATTACTAGAGACCAAAAAAATTTCGCGGGTTCGCTGAACTGTATAATTTTTTCCTAACCTACCATAATATACTGTGTTACTATGTGGCCTGGGAGAGGAGAGGGACCGAAGTGTGTCTCAGGGCTGAGCCCCATACGCCTACAAGGGAAAAGTTTCATTCCAGGTAGCATGCATCGCGGCAGAGAAGGATTGGTCAGTCGTGACCGCAATTGGGGCAATGGCTACCTCCCTAAGTGTACCTATAGCTTAACCTTTAAACTAAGAAGAGAAAGCAAAAACCGGCACAGATACCCTACGAACCCTCTCGAAAGGCTACGAGAGTAAACATTCAGCTGTCACACGTATTAAAAATAAATAGCTACTAGAAATAGAGGAAGATCCACGTTTCTTTACTGGTGGAGTGGTAAAGTCTCTAGAAGAGTGGGGAAGGGAACTGTCTTTTATTTATTTTCTTTTATTTGTTTTGTTTTTGGAGAGCGCTGGTTTTAACCATGCACTGTGGTACAGCACAATGCCCTGGTGGAGGGCGAGATAATTGAGGCGCCTGGCCCTTCCGTATCCCCAGTTTGTACCAGTAACAAACTTAAAAATACCCTAATTAGTACACTATACTACCTCTCAGGTGAGCTTAATGAGCCAGAGTATGTAAAAAATTAATTAAACGTTGGAAAATATGGTTCCGAACCTTTGGTTGGGTACAGAGAACTCTAGCTCAGCAGCGGCCCTCTAACTGGCTGTCCTGTAGGCCACTGACCTGTAGACTGCCTCCAAGAATAGTCGTATACTAAAATTGACAACAGCTGCTCATTGGCTGCTAATTGACACAGGACTGTCACATTATTGGACATTAATTTGGCTCAGCGCCTTCCATGAGCAGGGACCCATAATTTTCGCGAAAAGAATTTTGCCCCATTTTGTTTCAGTGACGTACGTGCACATATGCAGATCTGCTTCATATTTAGGGATTGGACGTCTTAGCTCTGTCGTGTCTTGGGGTTTTACTGGCAAATCACAGACTTGACAATTTGTAGTAACGTTATTGTGATTGGCAAAGTCAAATGAGAGACATCACTTCACAAATACACGCTGCCAATAACCATGAAGTACAACTGCAGATGTAAACTTAAGTCACTGTAACAAAATAGGGCAAAATTCTTTTCTCGAAAATGCAAGGCCTCTATCCGTGAGTAGGGACCCCAGTTTGTTTCAGTGACCATGAGGTGTCAAAAAATTCAAGGGCCAAAAGCGACACGAAATTACAATTGTTTGAATACTAGCATGTCCGCATATTTCTGGTCTCTAGTGATTACGATAAATTTTCTTCATTTAAAATTAGAAGATTACCCGCACAGAAAAATCTACAAACGTTCTTTCTCCGAAGTTCGCATCCCTTCACTTTCTTCCTTTTCCTTCTTCATTGTTCTTATCCTTACCATCTTACTTAAATACTCAATGCTGCTGCACATGCATTATAAATAAATTAGAAAGAACGCATATGTATTATTTTAAATTTATACTTTTAAATATTCAAGACAACTTAATTAAATCACTCATAGGCTATTAAAAAACCAAGCGTGGGTTTGATTCCATGTCCGACCATTATGATTTCGGTTTTCGAAATCGCCAAGAATGCTGGGAAAGTTTCTTAAATGCTCTACCTATTAAGCTAGCCTTAACGAACATTAAATGGTGGCTCAATGATAAGTACAGTACGTAAATTTTCTTGGAGAAGACTGATACGTAATAAAAGTTTGTATATCTTATTCCTTTTTCTCTGCAATGTATTGTCAGAGTTCACAAATCCTAAGATAAATGAGCTAATATTTGTATTTATTTTCTTTCTATCACAGTATAAATGCAAGCCATACAAATATGCTTATAAAACGGACGCTCGCTCATAAAAATTGATTGTTTTGGTAGATATAATGAAATTTTTGTTTTTGTTAAGAATGTGTCTGTAGGTTTTTAACATTTATTACTTTGAATACGCAGATCTAAGTTTGTATGACGTTGTAATTAAATCATTCACAAATATTCTTGTTCGTAACGCGGAGAGTTAATTTAACTCTGCATTGCTAGAGACCTGAAAAATTCTCGTTTTCTTTTAGCCCAAGCTAGAGTTCCAGTAACTGTAAGTTCGTGCCGCTTTCGCAATGGGGGAGTTGCACGAAATTTAAAATTAGTTGAAATGTATGCCATATCAATTATAAAGAATATATAAGAACACAGCAAAAATAATTTTTCCTCTAAACAATTTTGTTTAGAAATGCGACGCAAAATAAAATCATGAAAATAACAGCAGACGCGACCGTGTCTGTGAACGGCTTTTGACTGGTCCACGTCATCAGCTAGTGTGGAAACGTAAACACTCGCATTCCTTCATCGGCGAAAACACAGAACGGTTTCATTAAAATCCTTGAATTTGTTAAAAAATATATATATGAACTTACTTGTAAGCGTATTCCCATGTGAGGCTAAAAGAAGTAGGCCTAGGCCTACAAATTACCTTGTGATAGTTAGTTATTTTAACTATAAACTGTTTTTTTTTTAATATGACAATTCGCCAAAACTGTGCACACTTTTTAAATTAATAAATACATAAATTCATTTCCAACAGAATACTAGGATATATGACATATTTAAGGGCTGTATAACTCCAGTAACTACATTACTTAGTAGGTTAAAGAAATGGTTTCAGTATTTGTACATAGCATTTGTAGGCCTTAGCATGACACACAAGGTAATGTTTCTTAATTCTTAAACATTCTGTTTATAGTAGGTCTACGCCCTTGAGAATACAGGTTAAGCCACAGGCCTGCAAGGCATGTTTGAAAACAAGTTTATCCACTTTAGGACCACTCTCTTTGCCATTACTTTCAATCAGAAAAAAACCCTTAGTAAAGCAAAAATTACAATAAACATTAAAATCATGCCAGTTAGAAAAACTGTGTCGCAGGCATACATCTTTATTCTACTTCGTTGAACGGCAAAGTCTTCCTTTAAATACACTTTTAAAAAATGATCGAATATAGAATATTTGATTTATCAAAGTGCGGGTTCGTGTCAAACATCGAAAATATCATTTTAATATGATTATAATAACATTTGACGTTTGAAATGTTTACATCCAAGACAGCTTTAAATACAGACACGTGGCGTTGGGGTTTCATTACTTTGTTCCTTGAGTTACATGCTTAAGGGGTATTGATCCCTATCACTTTGGATTTACCTGTTTCTTCTCGATAACTTCTGTTCCACTCAATGTATCAAAATTTTTGTCACGACAAGGCATAGATACAAACTTAATCGATTTTCTGTAATTGGTGGAGCCATAATATATTTATTATTTTGCAACGGGAAACAGCAGAAAAGGAAAAATTGCTTTATTTACGGGAGCGACTACAGAGGCCGCAACGTTAACAGAAACAATGCCATATGGATTCCAAAAAGTGAATGAAACTATAAACTATGCCTTGTCAGCGTGAAAAAAGCAAAACCATGTGTCTATTCCCTGATTTATAAGAAAAACCGTAAAACCAATCTGGCAGGGAGCAATCCCCCTTAACATAGCTATAAATTAATATTCAACAACATTAAATAAATAAACTATACATATCACAACCTAAATAGCTACAAATTCGTTTTGTACTTACGTCAAAATAATCTTCGCAACAGTACAAAGAACTGGTCATCGAAACATTCACATATCGGCGCGCAGCAACGAACCATTTCGGTCGTATTTGTTTGGATTTCAGGACAGTACAAAACAGTTTTAAGACTGAATTAATTCTCGTATTTGTGCTTCTTTAGACACAAAACACCACTTATAGTCAGGCATTCCGCCGAACGCTCTCTTTAACTATTGCACTTGCGCATCTGCTACTGCTGGTCTGTGCTGGCCTACTTCCAAACCGGCTGATGACGTCTAACCGGCAGCCATGCTGTGATGTAGGGTTTTCGCGGGTGATTGGAATGCACGATTTTCAAATGCTCGTATTTACCTCAAATCAACTCCAAATTTAAAACTTTCACCTCCTATCATCTAGTTTTTTAATGCAGATTACGTTAATGTTCTCAGTGAAATTTGTGAGAAAGGCCCATTGGCCCGTGATTTATTTGACACTTGCTGGAAGTCGCTTAGCCAATAGTACAGAAGCAACTAAATGCAGGCCCATATCACTGCGTCATGGAACAGCCAGTGAGCAGATAATGTCTGCTTGAATACGCAAATGTTCTTTAAGGCTAGTCTATATGTCAGGGAACCCTCGAATTTTTCCCGCCTCTATACATTACCTATCGATTACATTACACTTATTACCATTATGTTACCAATAAAAAAAATAAGACAAATCGGGGTTTTAGTGAACACAATCCACAAAATTGTTTCGACTTGAAAAGTTTTGTATGCAATGTAATGACCACATCCTTTCTTTGTATGGCACGAAAAATAAGCATCTTTAAGAAAAATCTGCAAAACACGGCGCCTGTTCGTAAATGAATAAAGTAAAGAAGTACAATATTTTCGTTCTAATGTTACATCATCAGTAGAGGTAATGATTTTTTGGTGAAAAGAATAATGCAACGTTTTGATTCAGTGCCTCGTGCGGATGTCTGCAGCTCTGTTTCATGGACAATGATTGGCTGTTTTTAACTCTCAACGTAATAGGGATCTACCCGCAAATCGCAGACGTGTGGTGACGCAGTAACCTTATTCTTGATCTTTGAAAGAACTGTGCAATGGGAGTGCATGACTGGATTTATTTACTTGGACATACTCCATTGCGAAATAAATGACTGTTAAAAGAAAACTAAAAATAATACAAGAAAACATAAATAAGCAGAGTATGCTTTAGTCATCAGGATACATACACAACATGAAATTCCAAAACTGGAATCTGGTCAGATAAAAACACCAGATTCCAGTTTTGGAATTTCATGTTGTGTATGCATCCTGATGACTAAAGTATACTCTGCTTATTTATGTTTTCTTGTATTATTTTTAGTTTTCTTTTAACAGTAATTTATTTCGCAATTGAGTATGTCCAAGTAAATAAATCCAGTCAACCTTATTCTTATTGGCACACTCGAATGTGTAACGCCTCTATACGAATTGACGCTACCAATAACTACGTACCAAAGCTACAGATGTAAACGTGAGGCGTTGAAACAAAACGTTGCATAATTCTTATCACCAAAAATCATTGCCTCTATTCATAGTAAGGGAAACATTTTTCCCGTTTATCCGTAACTGCTCTATGTGATAATATTTGCACCATATTATCACTAAGAGAAATAAAACATAAAAATAAAAGCAAAAGTGTAAATAATTGAATGCAAATTCTTGAATATTTTTTAAAAACCTTGTTACAATGTACACGTATTAATAGGTTAACTTCACAATTCTCTTTTATAAGCAAGCTCTCTAATAAACATAGTGGGAAATAAAAAAATTCTTATTGGAAAAGTACACTGGCGAATTAATTATTTTGTGCTCAACTTAATCCAGTTGTATTAGTTTCATTAATATCTGCTTAATGTGACATTTTCATTTAACCTAAACCTACATTGCAGTCTTTGGCCTAAAATGAACACACTTCCTTTACATGATCATTTAATGCACATGAATCTGTTTAATTAAATTAGAGAGGAGTTTCCGCCAGACAGATTTATTCACTAATGAAAACAAATAACGGTACATGGAAAGTCTTTTGCGTAAGCTGTTTAGGTATTTTTTTCTTGCCTACAGCCCGGGGAATCGTAACTTCCTTTTTCCGTAATACGGTCAAATAGGATCAGCAAAATAGAAAGTAAACTAACAAAACTTTTCCGTGGACGCAGCTTGAAAATGGCACTTAGCTTGTAATTACGAAGATGCAAGGTCTCATTACAGTCGATAACATGTTTTTTTATGCTTGCAAGTATTCCGTAATAAAACACTCCCGTTTGCTTCTGTATACAATTTGAGCAACGCAACAATTACTCTTGAAGCCAGGTTATCAGCAGTAATGATTTATTCTGTGGCATTTTTACGATATTACAAAATAGCAGCAATAACACGCTCAATCTAAAAAAATAATAAAACAAATGCGTTACTTGGTAATGTGTTCGAAATAACCTTGGCACAGAAATTACTTCTGAAAACGCACGTCATATTTGACAGCTATTGAAATGGCCAATGGTGCGCAAACAACCGAAATATAAAACCAAGGACTTAACTTCAAGAACATGGTACAAATAATTTACGCAATATTTTTATTTAATAATATGAGATAGTCTTATGACGAATATATTGACATCCAGCAATAGTTAATGCATCCAAATGTTTTGAATTAATAATTGTCTGGATTTTTTTTAATAGGCAAGGTATAAAAACCTTCAAATTAAAAGCAATAAAAATGTGTTACTTCTGTTACTAATGATACTCAGAACAATGCCCTGTTAAATTGAATCACATAAATATTTACAGCACGTATTTGTTTTTAGCATAACATTCTGAAAGTAAATTTTTATTATAACTCGAAATTAATTATTTTGAATATTAAAGTATTATAGTTTACAAATGTTTGTTGTTATAAAAACCTGAGTAAAAATAATATGTAAAGAATATAGTTTTTTTTCTCGATTATTTTAATTACGTAGTTTTTTAAAACTTACTAGTCAAAGTGCTATTAACTAACACTTACTTGAAACATATGTTTTATTAAACACTGCAGTCAATAACTCTTGAGATACTTCAATTTCAGCGAACGTAGTGAGGTTGCGTCAAGTAGATAAAATTATTTGCATATTTTTTATGTTTCGAGGAACGCGTAACAGTACAATCCCATATGCATTTCAATTAAAATAAGATAATATATTGATATATGCATTTAATGTTAAATATTGATTTCTTACATTTTTATTTCTTCCTGTAAGCGAGGTTCTTAAAATAAGTTGTAGAAATATCATTGTAATAACCGTTTATGGCACCAGTCACTGCGATCTATCCAGATGTAAAGTAAGACATTTTATAAGAGAAAATAAAAAAAAGTTCCAGTTAGGATAAAGAAATTAACGTTGCGTTAAAAATTCTGTTACATCTCTGGTGGGATTTTTCTGTTGGTTTTTCGCCTTTTACGATTCACTTTACTTTACGGCATTTAAAGCGTGAAGTTGTTTGTTTTATTTAATCCCCTTTTTACTGTACCTTTGATACTATTAGTAAACAAGACGCAAACATGTGAACGTAGTTAGGGTTTCCATATTTTCATTCAATTTCCTTTATAAGCATGTACCTTCTGACGTAATAAAAAAATCGCGACATGTGAAAGAAAGAAGCTTCTAGTAGTCTAACGAGAACTTGCTATTCGAAGTCACTAGCGTAAAAAAAAGTAAACAATAAAATTACTGAATGTGTACGTTCTGTTTGCTATATTGTGCCTATCAATTTTCCATAAATATAAATTTGATTCAATTTATAAGTTTCCTGTATCTCAACTGGTTAGATAAATATACAGTATAATATTTGTGTTGGAAATTGTTTTTATTGCATAGCGTAATTTTCTTTCAAAATTGGATAATTTATGTTGGAAGAAATTTTCTTTGACTTTATAACCAGACCTAATATAAGAAAATAATATTTTCAAAATAGCATTAACTTTACTTTTATTTATCGAACACAGTAAGATTGTGTGCATATTCCTTGCAATATATTCAATGCAGAAGCAAAGTATCTGAGTACAGTGTCATCACTTATTATGATTCAGTATCCAAACGCGCAATTCTCTTTGTTCGTTTTAGTTCATTAATATTGTTATATTTTTGCATGTTCTGGTTTGCTGTGAGTAATTAATTAAGTGTTAACATTGAAAGCCACATAGCTAATGTCGGGAGGAGTGCATTAGCTGAACGGGAACCACGCCTCACTAAAATATGAAACAGGCCCGATAACAGTATACCAGTACAAAACAGACATACGACAGCTTTATCATTTCACATCAGCATATGCAAGGGGAAACTACAAAATCATCCGGATTCTGAATGTATAGCAGTTACCATTTGAGTTTATGAAGTCTCTTGATTGTCCCCGGTAAAGCTCAATTTCAACTAAACTCGTAAGTAATTTCACTCTGCAGTTTGTAAAACTCTGTGTTCTCACATTAATAAATAAAACATTTCACACATTTATAAAATATGGAATGTAATTTTCAATCCACGCTATCTTAAATACTCTAATTTGATTTCAGACGTTCGATAACCACCTGGCTTAGACTAGTATGGATTAAACCTGTCTACGTAAAACAAAGGAACCTAGTTATTTCCAGCAGGAAAATGTTCGTGGATGCTACAGATATTTAACTTGTGTATATGGTGTTTTATGGGTCTCCGAACACAGCCAATACCTATGATAAAGAGATACGGAATCGGCCAAAGTCTACGTTGAGATTAAATTCCAGCATTCACCTAGAGTGATTACGAAAATCAATACAGTTTGATAAATTAGCGTCTGTCTGAAACGTATGCATTCCTGTGTCATTTATCCTATTGAAATGAATCTTTGGTGAGTTGTGCTTCCCACCACGAAGTTTCCTCACTAAAATATACATTTAAAAAAAGGGCAACGGGGCAGAACGGGATACCCAGAAGTTTTTGTAACAATAATTTTCTTATTCAAAATGTTTTTAAAACGGTTGTTAATGATCCTGTACATTATTTTCCACAATTTAGAGTTTTAAAATATATAGAATATTTTCTATAAACTAATAAAATTAGAAAATTAACTTCTTTGATCACTTCTTCATATTAGTATCAGTATCTGTATTAATTGATGTGAAACTTGAAATGCCAGAACGTTTTTACGAAAAATTAATTATTGTTCCGGTTGTTTTTATTTGTCGGAAACATTTTCTTTTTGAAAATATCATAAAAATGGAAGACATTTTTTGATTACTTAATACAATTTGGAATTCTTGTCCTGAACTTTTGCACGACTCAAAGATACATTAAATTGAAACTCATGTAAACGAAGTCGCAGTCAACAACTAACATAGTCATATATAAATGTTGGTGAGTAAATACCAGTAATCTTCAAATATCAGGGAAATAAGTAGTGTATTGATCTGGCATCCTTCCAAACTTAATATTTTTTTAATGACTCTAGTCTAGGACGAAGAATACGAAACTATTAATTTACATTTCTTTAGCCGCACAAAATATTTCTCTCCGATTACTGCTGTGTGTAGCCAAGGCAGTAAAGTGGCCAGAAAACCCACTTTCACAGAGAACAATGTTTGATACAGTCAAGGGAGTATAAAATGGTTGTATTATAATGTGGTCAAACAAGCATCAAGTAGTTCAGTCAATCAAATATATTCTTGCTGACAGGTTTACACAGAAAAATCGGTTTTGTAGTGGTCACAAAATATTTGGTCAGTATGGAACTCACCAAAATTTTTTGTAGTCACTGCAAAACTGTATTGGTTGTAGCAAAGATAAAACTTTTGTGGTCACCACAAAAAAAATTTGTTAAGGTTCACATTAACAAAATATTTTGTTGTGACCAATAAGTAGAGGCAGGGAAATTTAGCGGATTCAATGGCCTGCATGTTGGAATTCACTGCCCTATGTATACTCAAGCAACGACTATTTATCCACTAGCTACTACTCAGTGCAACAGCAGACAATGAATGAATAAACGGGGCTTGAGCGTGCATAGAGCAACGAATTCTAGCATGTAGATTGTTGAATTAGCGAACTTTTCCTGCTTTTTTTTTTTCAGAGAAACTCTTTCAAAAGTGAGAGAATTTTGTCAGAACGACAAAGCAAATATTCGACGTGTTATACAAATCGTTAGACAGCCAAATTTTGGTTCATCTGAGACGTGCTTGTTTTGTCAAACTTAGACGTACGCGGTTGACCGTACAACACCTATTTATTTGAGCTGAGCTACATTATATCGATCTAGGTTCGATTCCCAGAAGTAGTCGATCACGATTTATTTCATTAGAGAACGTAGCTTCCGGTCGATGGTTCTTTTTATGGAAGTCGTTCACATCTTATTTCCCACCCTTCCCACACCGCTGATTCTCAAATGTAGAGCTTTATTCCACGTCATCTATCTTGGCTCGATAGATGCCTACGGGCTCCCAGTTTGAGAAGTCTTTGAAATAAAAGGTTTGTTGTGTTGCCTTCCGATACCATTTCCCATACGCAATTTATTTATTTACTGCCACGAACAAGGGGATGTCCGCAAGTTATTTATTTATTTATTGGTATCACCAACACGTCCTACAAGTTGAGTATTACTTAAATGTGAGCTAGGGTTTACCTAACACGTTATAACGTTTCGCCAACATTTAGGAACAGCTTAAAAGTCTTAAGTATCACCTAAGATAGGCGCCCGTAATCGGATACCTAACTTGTCTGCGTATAACCTATAAATATACGGTTTATAAAGGAAGGAAAATAGAGACTGCCGAAGAATAAAAAAAATTGTACATGTGAAATGTTGCAAAAGTAGTGTATAGAGGTATATATTATCATTATTATTCATTGACACTTCTCTACAAACAGGACTAACCAAGTCTGAAACATATATACATATTTAAATGTTTACACAATATCAGCAAGGTCCTATGTGTACAATATTAATCAATCATGTATTCACATGTAATATATCATTGTTTTTCAACTAATAAATCTATCACCGCCAAGTTTATGTAAAAATCATTTAAATTCACGAAATAGTAATACCAATTCATAATATTTGTAAACAAGACTTTTTTACAGTCATGTTTTATTTCTTTGAATAATCTGATTTTCTGGACACCCAACACTCGGGAGACTGTCTTAAGCTACGCTTAAATTCATGCTCTGCCTAGCTGAGATATAGTTTAGGACGAGTTGATGAAACCAGCGACTAAAGTGGTTATTGTTGGAGATTGTGTTGATACGGTGCTTGAAAGATCATACAGTTCTGGAAGTAAACGTGCTTAAGCGTATTTCTTAGAAAAAGATTACAGTTAATTTTAAAACAGGCATACGATGAAATATTTAAGGAGAAACAAGTATTTAGAGAATCTGTTTAATTCTATCGCGTTGTATTTAACTGGTTAACCTTGATATCTCACTGAAACATCGTATTTTGAATATTTTAGAAAAATGATTCGATATAAAGAAGGAGAGCTGGGTAAATTACAGTATGGTTTTGGAATGGAGATGTTTGGTCAGTGTTTAAAATATAAGTCTTAAGAGCTGATGAGGATGACACGAGGTAAGTAGAGAGCAAGTACGGAATACAAGAGCAGGAGAAACGGGAGGGACCCGAAAAAAAACAGTCAGCCAATGACAAAGTTCGTCACTTCTGTGGCTGGTGAAAAATTGTCGCGATCCCACCAATAAAATTGAACCCAGATCGCCTTGGTGTAAGGCAAGTGGTCTAATCATTACACTACCGAGTAGAGTCTCATGGCAACAAGATTCGTGACATATTTTATGGCATTATAAACATAGAATAACACTACTGGTGGTTTTTCTGGTAGGCTACGTGCGTAAAGTGTTTTGTCCAGGCTATAAAGTCAACGGCTGCAGAAATTACATCATTTCATCCGCCTTTCAATATAGTAGTGACTATGGATCGACGACGCAGGAAGAAACAAATAAAACGTAGTAATACAAAGTGATGGCGTTTTCTGGTTAGTAAATTATATTGATGATGGAAATAAGGAAATTTAAGAGCAGCAGAAAGCAGGAAATAATTAAATATATTTATTCTGAAATTATAAGAAAAAATTTAAAAGACCCGAACAAACAAAACTGTAATGTACAGTAATTGTAGTGCCAAGGATGGCGACCAAGCTGGAAACATAACATTGGTGACGAGGCTGTAATTAATCAGTGGCTGGAAAGTAACTTAGTAATTATGGTTTCTTACAGACTAATGGGAATAGTTCGAGGAACGGTCGGATAAAATAAGGACGTATTTGAAACAGTCACAAAACTAATTTGACGCCAATTCAGTACCAGAGAAAACCGTGTCACGGTGTTACTGTCGGTCATAGGAAAGAACATATACGTAACTTGGTATCTCCACAGACAAGACGTAACTGAGCTGGAAATTGTCCTAAAAACGCATTACAGCCCAAAAAACACTGGTTATTGCGGAACGTTTCAAATTCTATGAGTTAGGGCAGAAGCAAAACTAATCTATTGCAGAACGCGTGGCTTCCTCTATTAGAACATTTCAGAAGGAGTCTTCCCCGTCGTGGTGTGTGGCGAATTACTGAATGCAAACAACCGCTTACCAAGTGTATGTTGCAGGCAGCCACCATCTGCTTATGGAGTGCTGACTTTACTGACTGTACTGTTCCTTCAGCCACTCCATTTTATTGTGGATGGAAAGGTGCAGTCAGTTGTAACGTGTCGGCATTTGCCTTGCAAAACTGGCTAATCTTCCATGATCAAAACTGAGGCCTATTATTCGCCATAAGCACTTCTGGCAAACCATATACTGCTAAGTATTTTCAGAACTTTTCTATTGTCATCTTTGCCGAGGTGTTTTGCATAGGCCATACCTCCACCCACTTAGAATAGACATCTGCCAAGATCAATAACCTCTTGTCCTCCTTATAGACAAAGTCAACATGAACAATTCCCCCAACTTGACAAGTATTTAGCCACTTTTGAGGCATATTATGCCGAGATAGCTGGCAAGCTGTACATCTCTTCTCACTGTGTTTTCAATTTCACTGTCCATTCCTGGCAACCAAAAATAACTTCTCCCCAACATTTTCATCTGAACCATTCTTGGGTGACCCTCGTGACACATTTGTTAACACTGAGGTTCTTGGGACTTGTGGGGTTACTGCCCTACCCGCCCACATTATACAGTTGTCTTAGACTACTAACTAAATCGTCCTTTTCAGACACATAAAGTTTATTCTTTTCTGGCTCACTAACGTGCTGTGACTGTGGCCATTCATACATACCACACTGTTTGCCAGTTTTCAACGCTTCATTTTCTTCAGTTTCCTCAGCAATTTTTGCCGTCCTGATTGGTAAATTTTGAGAATGCTGCACCTGGATTTGGTTGCTCCATGGTCTGTGATTCAGCCAACAACAGTCTTCGCAACGCATCCGCAATACCCATGTCCGGCCGTTTTCTGTTCTTTATGGAATAGTCATACGTGGAGAGGAAAATGGTCCGGCACTGCAACCTGCCTGCTGCCAACTGCGGAACTGTCTTCTTAGGTCCAAACATAGTGGTCAAGGGTTGGGGTTGATAATCTTTGTATAGTGCGAAATGGTTGCCATAAATGAGTTTGTGAAACTTCTCTGCACCGCAAACATACGGTTCAGAGCCAAACACAGCAAGTAACTGAGGGGTGGACAAGAAACGCAGTTTGGCATTCAGGACCCTGTATTAATAAGGATGTTCAGAGAGAACAGGCCAGATGGCTACCCCGGTATAGTGTAGAAGTGGTCAGCCCAGTGTCTCACAGAATCAAAGTAGGGCAACTGGCTAGGTCACTTGCACGAGTATGCCGAATGAGCAAGAACATTGGAGAAAGAACCCCAGGGAGAAAGAAAGACTTTTAGGAAGGTAACATCCAGCGAAGGAGCAATATATCACCCAGTGGGACCAACTTTGGGAGCAACAGCTGGGGACAGAGCAGATTATGCACCAGAGTAACTACCAACTGAAGTAGTTGATGATATGCCAGGGAGAAGACTTAGAATAGCTTCGGGCACTGGAGACGACAGTGCAAGAGAATTCCGCGGCTTCGCGGAGGAAAGAAACGACAGTAACACATACTCTTAGATATCAAACTGCAGAGAGCAGTGGAAGAGTGAGGCATCCTTCAAGACGATGGGCGTGGTAGGTAGTCTGACGTTCTTTATGGGTTAGGGAGATTGGCGCTAGGGTAGGCAATAAGTAAGAAGGGAGAAGTTTATTGTACAGTAATTGTGGTGCAGAGGATGGCAAGACAATCATAGCCAAGATGGTGACTATGCAAGCTATCTAACAATAAACTAGCATAGCGGTGTTAAAAGTAAAATAACAATTCAGTAAAACTTCGAGGGAAACTGAAATAATAACAGAAGAGAAATTATAAGGAAATTGTAAAAAAAAAAAAATAGTTCGAATACTCTGCTGCTTGATGTAGAGCAAGGATGTCTCTGGTACAAGCATACAGGTAACAATTTTCAATTCGTATGTATGTGCTACGGAAACAAAGGTTAATGAGAAGAGAAGTGAAGTGATTGCTTAACAGCAAAAGAACTTCATAAACAGCGTACAGGTCCCGCAGCCTAGGAAAGGTTTTGAGAGAGTGGGCAGTGGATGTGAAATGGTATCTACTGCGCAGCTACCCGCCCCATATTACCCCTCCCAGCCAGTAAGATAGTAAATGACAGAACCCTGAGTGTGCTATTAGCAGCTACAACCAATCAGCAGATTCGCACACCTCTGCTGGTTAGGGGCAGGACCATTCCTAGGCTGCGGGACCACTAAAAGCGGCTACCATTTTTAAAAACAAAAGAAATATTTGAAGAACAATTGAGCAAAGTGTTGGGAGTATAAACCACGACGTGTCGAGTTATAAGTAATTCGGTGGACAAACAGAGTGTAGTTGTATTTCTGAACGAAGTAATTAATTTGCGTCAACCAGATATTTAGTTGGAATGTTTTCAAAATATCATCTTGATCGCCAATGTTATATATTAGACTAAATTATTTTTGACGTTGTTATAAATTGCGTGCTGTAAGCATTGTTAAGAAATTGTTTTCAGTAATTTAATAATTGTTGCTTCAGAAAATTACGGCGGATGAAAAGAGTCGACGATAGGTTGTCGCGTTTAAAAGCTACGGGCCTCAGAGAATTTTCGCAAAAAAAAAAAAAGCCAGCAATGCTGCTCCTCTTGGAAGGTGCCAAGCCGTTTGTTTCCACCTCTGCCCGGAACTAACCGGCACAGTTGTCAACTTGCCAGAAGTGGACCAAGCGCTAAACTGCAATTTTCTCGACATATTCTTCCCTCCACCTCCTCGGCCCTACGTTTTCCCCACTTCTTTCTCCCAGTATTTCTACACCGCAGCATCAAGGTTGTTTTTCCTGTATTATCCGAGGTATAAAAGCATAGCCGCACTTAGAAGGCAATCTCGCGGCCTGTCTCAACGTACTTTGAATTCAACACACGCATATTTAAAGATCACGAGTTACGTAAATTGGCAAGCTACGCCTGTAAACATCTTGTTACAAACTGTAACAAATCTAATTATTTGAATACATTGAGGCTAGCGTTTCAAGAATATATAACTGTAAGATTAATTGACTCGTGTAAATTAATGTTTCCAAATTTAACTACACACTGTAATCAATTGCTCTGCTCCACTTTCCCACATTACAATACAAGCATCGTAAAATGTAGTAAATTGTTTTTTAATTGCTTTTCTTAAGCGAGGAACCCATTACCACTTACAAACACAGCCTTTCCGATACAGTACGCTAGATTTATCGGTCATGAAAAAAAAAAGTCAACTTAGGTTTCAAATGAAAAAGTGGCATTTTTGTAAGTGTGTTATTTTTTTTTATATCCGTCAGCAGTTAGGTTCTTAGAATACTACATCACTTCGCACGTAACGGATAAAAGGAAATAATAAATTTAAACTACGTTTAAAACAACCGCTAATTTTAACTAGTCAAATATCCTACTGTAAACAACCACCAAGCAGCTCATGCACTTATGTGGCAAATTCTTATTGAGTTTTCACAGTAGGCCCATATCAACAGCCAACAAATAACAGAAAACTATATTTACATTTAAAATTTACACTGCTGAATTGACATTGTCGAGGAAAACTTTATTTACTTTCAGGGACGTTGAACTGTTCTTTGAGGGGGTGGGGGACAAATTACAAGAAAACCTACTCTCTTGCAATGTGATTTGACACGTGGGTAGTTGTTGTCTACATTTTTTCTTGCAAATAAACCGATATCGTTCTGAAATGTAAATACGGGAAACGGAGACGTGTGCGCACTCCCTCCGTCCTCCCCACCCACACACAAATACTTCTTAAGGAGGCACGGCACTGTTTTATTCAGGAATAACGTATATTCCACTTCAGTAAATACGCACGTATCACAAAACCATCGGTAAGTGACCTATTGCAAGGAAAGGCCGCAGATATTTAGATCTGTACACTCTTGAAGCACGTGCCGAAGACAAGTGCCATTAAATGTCTTACTGAAACTTTTGTTACCTCACACTAATTATGCCACACCTGCACTCTAAAAAAATTTGTAAAATTTACAAGGGTATTCTTTGTACTTTTACAAATCCTTGTGAAAGTACAAATAATATCCTTGTAAAATCATTAGTTAATTAAGTTACAAAGGTAAACTTTGTAATACTACAAAGGAAATCCTTGTACCTATACCGACAGTTCCTGCACTGTAAATTATTTTGTAAAATATGACAAGGCACTTCTTCGTAGTTGTACAAACTTTTGTAAACTTTGAAAATATTCCTTGTAAAGTTATTAGTTTATAACGTTTAAAAAGGAGTTTGTTTGCTGTAAAAAAACTTAGAAAAAAATGTGTAGCCTACAAAAATCGCAAGTTCGCCGGAATTACTTATGCAAAGATCACAACCTTTGAAAAGTATTTTCTGGAATAAAGTGACTATTTATATTAATTACGTGCCTTAAAAGGAAGAATTATTACTGAACTTCACATTGACTACATATAAATAAATAAAGTGCAATCAGTATATAGGACTCGGTGGTCTAGGGGTAAGGTACATGTATTCTAAGCGTGGGGATAGTGGTTCGAAACTTAGCACCCGTCGAGATTTATTTTATTTTTCCAAAATAATATCTTGTTCACGTCCTTTATTCAGAAGTTGTTTGATAAATAAGTTCAGTGTTATTTATGAAGTACAATGAACATTTAAATTTATTTTTTTCCTAATTGAAAGTACAGCTACAAGGCTAGTCCTTGTAATTTTACAAACCTATACTTCGTATTTAATCACAAGGATATCCATTGTAGTTTTACAAGGAATTTCTTTGGCAACTGGGTTTCCAAGGCTTTTCTTTGTAAAAGTACAAACATTTTTTTACAGTGTGCACACCGTCGACTAATACACAACCCTGTACAGTTCTCGACAGCTAAAATCCTTCCCTGCAATAATCTTCTGGCCGCTACTGCAGCATAATGCTTGTTAACAGAACATTAACTTCGTTAGAAGGATACTAAAATATTAAATAGTTGCACCACACTTCGTTTCTGCCCCCTTGCTTTTGCTTTTAGCCTGTATTAGTCGTTATCGCAATAGGTTAGCTGGTAATCAGCGATGTTATACTGCATGCTGTAGATCATAGAATTGTTTTTACATTCGCTTCTATAAGAAAGAAGAAAAATGTGATTGATATAAAGACGAATGAAAAGATTTTTTTCCCTTAACAGATTAAACCGCAACGTACTAGTAGTTACATAATAATATTTGTGGTAAAGTGTAGACGATAAAAGCCGTCGTTATTTTTTTTCCTTTTCAAATATTTTGTATTGATTATTCCACATGATTTTATTAAATAAAGAATTAAAGTACAGGTTATAACTATCGTTGAAGATAAAAATTGATATCTGAAGTAAAAAAAAAAAACATTTATATTTGTTATTACTATTCGTGAGAATACTATCCCTAGAAGTGACTCTCCTCTCGAACATTCTTGTCATGTTTGTAAAAGAATAATAGGATAAATAAAAAATATATTTGTATAAGCTTGGTTAGACAAGTAGGTAAAATATTTAGATTTGCTTACTTTCAAAGTCTCAGCACTGGAAATTGTTATTATCTTGCTATCCCTTAGACAACAACTAAAATAGGTTACATGTGATTTGGAGCTGATCAGATTCGTAGTCACGTAAAGTGAGAGAAAATAGTGTGGTAGATTGTAGATCGTGTCCTATTTATGTTTTTGCGAGTTTAATTTTTTAAATTCTGAAATGGAGCAGATATCGCAAAAACGTTACACAGAAATGTCGGGAATTGTTTGTTCTATGTAGCCTAATATTATCAAAACATACGTTTCTACACAAGTTTGAATAATTATCGATTTATTTAATTTTTTTAAGTTGATAATAACGCGAAATTATAAAAACATATGTTTTGAAAAATTACGGATATACAGTACAAGCAATTTTCAACATTTCAATGTAACGGTTTTGCGACATCTGCTCCATTTCAGGATTTAAAAAATTAAACCTTCTAAAATTGAATAAATAGGGACCTGTGGTCTTAAAACAGGGAAGAGCAAGAAGGTTTGGTTATCGCTACCATTCGCATTGTTTCTACAACATAGCATTTGCTCCTTGTAGAGATATAAGTTTTAATCATACAAAATAATGTTATTCCTTCTTTACAGTAGTTCGTTTTGTTGGGGTAACAGCCTATTGCCAACCAAACCTGTCTTCTATCCCAATTTCTACAGAATTATGCCTCTCGCAGCAATATATTCTACTCGGTGTAAATATTACGTATGTGCAACGTTAGGAACTGACGACTGTGCAAAATTCCTCGCTTATTTTATTTGCCCCCTAAATTAATTGAATCGTAGGCCCTAAATGGAATTTACTAGAAGTTTCACTGTAAAGCCCAGATTATTAAACAGTAATAAAATCCATAGTTGTATACGAACACTTTTCTATACTAGTTTTTCCCCATAATGTTCTACAAGAAAGAAATAGAATTTCCAGGTAACATTTCATACCAGCGCAGATAGACTATGTGGGACAAATTATTCTTATATTTCTGCCCTGTACGTGTGAGTAGAAATTTTGTTCCTTTCCTGAAAATTGCACTTCATCCAACTATTGTTGGCCAATAATAGCTATACTTTAAGCGTTACCGATAAAGCGAACACTTCTTCCTTTTCAATTATAAAAAAATTATTTATTGTAGACTCGAGAGTTGACGTTAGAGTGCAGTGAAATCTTTACATTGTAAGTACTCTGTATTGATTTTGTATTATGATGACAAATACTATAGAGATATTTATCTGTAATACAGCAGAGTGTTATTACTAGTTACATGTACAACGCAGAAAAATATTAATAATTACGTATGCAATTTCATACGTGTGGTCAAGCATAAGACAAATGTGTATGATGAGAAAGCACGCATAAAACACATCGGAAGCACTGCACTGAGAATATAGAATAAAACTAGTACACAACATACCATAAGAATCATGTACTCGGACAGCCAATAAATAAAACAAATTAAGGAATTATTTCTCTGTTAAGGCATTCCAGGACGAAGGTAATAATAATAAAATATGGAAGTTTAGGTGCTTTTCAATATTCATCTTTAAAATCTCTGGAACTATATTTCTCACTAAGTAATGCAAACGTACCCAGGCAAAATTTAAATTTAATTTTTCTTTCTTTCACAGGTTCGCAATATTGAAAATAGGCAAAAAATACTTGGGTTCAAAACTTCAGCATAAACTGTTTAGAGTTCCTCGGTTAGCGAAGTTCTGTCGGATAAGATTATGTGACTACACACTCTTGCCACTGGGTTGAAAGTTTGAGACAAAATGTTGATATGAGCAAGTCCGTGGCACGAGTTGGCTTGAAATACTCTTAATGTACTGAACATACTCAATTAGCAAACATTAGTTGCTTCACTACGAAGTTCATGCCGGTAAAGTTTATGATAAATAATGGTACAAAATGTCCGAATAGACTAGACTGAATAAATTTTGCAGTCAATTAAATAAAAGTTTAATTATAGGAGCGTCTTACAAATGGAGTTCCACGATGTCTTGAGTCTCACTCAAAATCTAAATACTGTAAAAAATAACAACTTTTAGCCTCTTCTTAAAATGGCCATCAATTTTACTTCCAGTTCTGTCCTTCTGTCAAAGGAGCAAGAAGAAATTCGTATTGTTTGCGCTAATTTAAAAAGCACAGCACTGACCTACAGGTGTCAAGCCTCCATGTACTTGGAGAAAGAGAATTAAACTTCACATAACTGTACCGAAATCAGCTGATATCAGTAACATTTTCAAATTAAAAATAAGTTGGCAGAATATAAATAAAATAAGTGAGAAATTTCCTAATCATAACATACATAGTAATAATCCCCCGTTCTAGGTGGAATCGGGTGGTGTCGACACTGTCTCTCTCTCTCTCTCTCTCTCTCGTTCTCTCTCTCTCTCTCTCTCTCTCTCTCTCTCTGTTATAAAGGTCGAGACAGTATTAGCTATCATTATTTATACAATATATAAAAGAACGGAGGATTCACGAAGATAATTCATCAATGCAAAAATCAGCAATAAGGTTGAAATTAGTATGTGAGTAAATAATTAAACGTAACTTTAATTAAATCAAATTATTACACAGTGGTAGAAATTATTAAAATGAATTTTGAATGAAATATATTTAATTTGTGAGGATAAAATGAAATGTTATTATTAAAAGTGGTAATAGTTAGTTATTTTATTATACCAAATTGATTTTATCGAGACAGATAGTTAAGATAAACAACATACATCACCAGATATCCTTACATAGTTGCTGCTTCATATTCACAGCGGTTTCGGTTATGTAGAGGCTAGTGCGCTCGCCTCCCGTAATTGCGAACTGGGTGTAATTCCTGAATAGCCTCAGGAGTATCTTTTCTGCATGTGGGAACTGTGGTTAAAACATGAAGATGGCCTGGTAGGTGGTCCTTTCGTGTACCCTTGTTTTCCTTTCCAGTACCACTCTATGCTCACATTATTCACCATAATGTTGGTGGGGGTGAACATGAAGGTATTACGGCCTTTTAAAAACGAGATGTTAAGCGTCGATGAGGACGACATGAGATGGACAACATAACAAACATGCCCGGGCCCAGATGCGAACCGCGGGCCCCTCGCACCACAGACTGACTCTTTGCCGACTGCGCTACGAGGGCCGGCACCTTCATCGGCTTACAAGACATCGCTGTCAAGAGCTACACATATCTTTCCATTACAATCCTTTCGTTTCCTCCGGATTATGATCTTGCATTTCTTCTCGACTAGAAAATACGCGTTTGTTAGTGTATCATATGATCTGCTGCAATACATGTTGGTGATTGTACACAACTGTACACTCTATATGTACCATATATTAACAAATAGTCTGTATGCAAAGATGTGGTATCGTTAATAAAATGCAGATAATATGCTTCTGAGGCTATTCAGGAATTACACCCAGTTCGCTATGATGGGAGGCGAGCGCACTAGCCTCTACATAACCGCGGCCGCTGTGAATATGAAGCAGCAACTATGTAAGGGTATCTGGTGATGTAATTCGTTTATCTTAACTTGCTAGTTCGATAATTTTAATTTTGTTTAATGAAATAACTGACTATTGCCATTTTTATTAATAACCTTTCATGTTATCCTCACAAATTAAATATATTACATTCAAAATACAGTTTAATAATTTAAAACACTGTTTAATAATTTTATTTCAAAAAAGTTACGTTTAATTATTTACTCACATACTATTTTCAACCTTATTGCTGAATTTTACATTGTGTGAATCTGCTGCACTACGTTATGTTTTCACATTCTCTGCATCGACGTTTGTTAATTTAAAATATTGATTTTTACTAATTAATTGGTAATACTATGGTGTAGTTTTTCCAATGGCGGGTGAACATTTATGTAACCCATTAATATTTTTTTTACCTCGTGTAAAGTGGAGGCATCTTTCCGAACCAAACACAACTTTTGTGAGAGTGATTTTTTTACACCATGAAGCTGTCTTAGTGACGTGAAATGTGTTTTTAAATGTGACGACACTAATCACCTTTGATGTATACAAATTTCGTTCCACATGGACCATTACTTTTTCAACCATCAGTAAATGTTTATTTCAAGGTAGGGTACAGCCAAATTTTCTTTAAAAATTCATAATTTTTAGACGGTTGCGAATCGGATTTTACAAGTTTGGTTTATTTGGTATGTCTTGGGCCCCTCTATCACCCGCCTCTTTATTGGTGTCTACTCCCGGAACACGCTTTACTTACATATATATATATATATATATATATATATATATATATATATATATATATATATATATATATAGGCCTACACACAAGAGAACACTGACTGACTGACTGACATATCAAACTGCAGCCCAAACCACTGAACCTAGAATCGTGAAATTTTCTGCGTGTGTTTCCCTCAGGTCGTAGGCGAGCACTAAGGAGGGATTTTTCGTAATTCGACCTCTAATGGAGTGAAAAGAGGTGAAGTATATTTCCGAAGAAATGTCGATAGACCTCGAACCCGTCGGCCTACCGCCATGATTTTTACTTCAATAAGACACACATAAAAATGCATATCAGCCAATTCAAGGATATTTCAAAGTTCAACATTTAAGGGGGTAAAAAGACCTTAATTGTGTTTCCGATCAACTGTTGATATCTGTTGAATCCTTCGGGATAGGGAGTTGGTTTTCACATCAAAATGTTACACACGTAAATACCCAAAAAAAGTAGTTTTAGGATTTTATAAAATTCTACCCCAAGCAGTAAAAAGGAGCAAAACGTGTTTTTTATGACTCGTGTATATCACAGAAACACAATTGACTATCGTCGTGAAATATACTTCAATTGGTTACGCATACAAATATTTACGACAGGTCTCTAAGACGTTTTGAAATTCTTTAATTTGAGGGTGTGTGTGTGTGTGTGTGTGTGTGAAAATGCGTGAAATGTGTTTTCGATTATTCCTCTATATCTATCGAACCAATCGAGATATCAAAGTGATCTGTGCTTTAAATTGACGCTTATGTAAATATGTAAATACCATTAAAATATATTTTTCGAATTCCGCTTCAAAAAGGTAAAAAAAAAAAAAAAAACGGGGTGAAATGAGTTTTAGATTCAAAATAGACATATTTTATATATATATATGTATATAATATGTCTATTTTGAATCTAAATATATAATCTGAATATATATATATATAATATGTCTATTTTGAATTTAAAACTCATTCCACCCCGTTTTTTTTTTTTTTTTTTTTTTTTTTTTTTTTTTTTTTTTTTTTTTTTTTTTTTTTTTTT
>PNEQ01027953.1:23072-54862 GCA_003012365.1 Medauroidea extradentata | reverse complement strand
TATGCCAATTTTGGTGGCTCTATCTCTTATATTTTCTAGTATTTTTCGAAAAATGTTTAAAAAATTATTTTTTTCAACGTGGCGTAGCTCCCTTAATATTTACCACAGAATAGTGTTGGTTTATGTACCCCACCTTATTTTCCATAACGAATCCCCTCCCGGACTTTGGCACATGAATTCTGGTCCACCCTGTATAATAGTTAACACTAAACGAACACTAAACTCTTAAATAAAGAATAAACAATGAATACATGGTGTTTTGCTCTTTGTTACAGCTTGCGGAAGAAGCTACGTACATGCAGGATTTATTAAAAGCTGTAAAGATATTAAGTAATGAAACCGATGACAAGTCTACACTTATTTCACAAGATGCTGAAGTGATAAAAACAGTGTGGGCAAAGGTAAATTATTATATGCGTTATTATAACTACACTTTTAAAATTTAATTTCCATTGTTGAAGACACTTCAATTAAAGGTTTGAAACTTGTTTTATTTTACGCTGTAAGAACACGAGGAGTACAGTAAGTCTGAATTTGCCCTTTGATTTTTGCAGTTATGTTTTATGTGCAGAAAAATTGTGCATGGTGTCATATTTATAAAACTTTCACTATTCCAAATGTAATTACTACGTATACAGTTACATTGTTTTATTTATATACATAGCTATTATGCAATCAAAATTACATGCTTCAAAATTACGTTTAAAGTATTATAACTGTGCATTAGTACTAAAATGTTGTCACATTAATGAATCATGATATTGAATGCTGATACCAAATAAATATAATTTTTTTTTCACCAATAATACAAGCGGTCAAAATAAAATTATTAGCTCCGGCATTTATTATTTGAAGACCATAATATACATAAATTAACACGTTGTCATAGTTTACTAATGTATATGATTATATTACGTCATTTTAACAGGTTTGTGAGTTTATTATGAATTTTCATGATTTGTTATATATTTACCCTTTGTTCGAAAAGTTTAAGGTATAATTTATACATCCTTGAAAATAAGTTCGTACATAAATATTAACGTAAAATGTTTCTGTACAGAGCATGGTTAATGGTTCTGAGAACCAATATGAACAACTGGCCAAGAAATTTGAGCTCAAGACAGTCAAAGAATTGAAGAGCGACATAAGTATGGTAAGTTAGAGTTTTTGTTTTGTTTTAAGTAACCAAGTTTATATTATAAGAATATCGCGAGAGTAAACTTATCAGTAAGATTTGTAATTTCTGTAAGTTTGCGAAACGTTGTCCATTGAACGACTAACAACTTACTAATGCAGGACGAAGGACAGCAATGTACCTATACAATGCAAAACAATGTGAAAATAATAATTATGTTTTAATGTTACCAGTATTGTCCTCAGTTGTTAAGTGTAAGAAGACTATTAAACATCAATCAATTAAGTGTTTCAATGTTGGAGTGTGATATCCAAATGTCATAGGTATTGCCAAAAATTGTGTGTATGAATTATGTGAATACTATGGTGAGAATTGATTTTTTAATCAATTTACGGACAACATAAGATTTTCGTTTTCTTCCTTTCATAAGAAAAAATTTAAAAAGTAAAATATCAGAATACCTTACAAAAATAACGTAATTAGTAGTTATTTACGTTTGGCCTAATTTTGTCGTGTTCTAGAAGTAAAATACAAAATAAGACAAATTGTCATAGTGTTAACTTGTAATAGTCCTCAGCGTATTCGTAAATATTCTTACTGTGAACGAAAAGTTGTCATTTATAATTTAGCTAAGATTGTTATACTTGCAGGCCTTTAATGTTGTTTGCATAACGATGCATGAGTTAATGAACCAGATGTCACATACGTTACAATGTTAGCTGTACTGTCGTATTAAAACATACTTTGATTTCATTGGTTCGTTTGAAATATGAGATTATCGACTGTGTCTTGTCAGTAGCCCGTCTCATGTCTTCACATTCTATGTTCACTTTCACATCAGTTGCACGTGATGCTTCACACTCTTCTCGTCGTTTATTCTCGGTATTTATTATAACAACACAAGTTAGCTAGTAGTTCGCAATATGCGCTGCTCGGAAGAAATAAATATATTGTCTTCCTTAGACAATTATCAGTTTCTTTTCAATGGCTGATAAACCTTTCAATTAATAACTTATTACACCAGTATTGTTGTGTTTTTGCAGTGTGACTACTTATCTGTGCGGTATTACCTTATTTAAAGTAAGGCAATCAAAGAAGTTTCTCAAACGGTATTTGCATATATTTTATATTAGCTCAATACAGCTACTGTTTTACGTTTACTTACTTTTTTTTTTTTTTTTCAGATCGACTGGGAATTACTCTTCAATAAGCTGTTAAATCCCGTCAAAGTACGTGAAGATACAGTCGTACAAGTATATTTTTACGAAAACTTCAAAGACTTCTTTAATAACGGAGTTGTAGCAGACATGAGGTAAACTAATACGTTTTAATTTTGTGCATTATTAGAGTTCAGAATAGCTAACTGTTAATTTTACACTAAACACGGTGACTGTATTAAAATATTAATTTTTTTGTTTAATTTTAGGAGTCCAGAGAACATTTTGTGCAGTCAGTAAGGTTGTTTATGAATTGGTATAAATTCTATATTTGATATGTTCTTTTCTCCTAATTACATCTTTTATCCGAAAATTATTCTACCAACATAGCTTCCAAAACAAATCGGTAAACACTGTGTTAATTTTTTGTTCGGTACGGCAGAGTGTGACATTAGTTAAATGTACGATGGAAAACATTATTGTGAAACACACAATATTAAAACTTGTAATGTCTTTTAATGTTTCTTACAACGGGAGAGAATCACAAACTGTACTATTGTGGACATACGTCATTGCGATATACGTCGTCCCAGAAATCTTAGAAAGAGACTAATAAAAACAAACAACGAAAAAAGAGAAAACAAGCCTAGGTAATTTCACCTGAAGACCGGGGCAGATGTCAGCTCCCGAAACGTCGTGAAAAGTCGGCCTTTGGAAATCTACTGTGTTCTTTTGTGTCTTCATCGTTGTGTGTTGTCTGTGACGTCGTCGTTGTTATCCTGTCTTGTGTCCATTATTGTATTCGTTCCAGTATTGTCTGCGCTATCTTAATTATGATGCCCTGAATTTTACAGATTATTTTGTTTTGTATTTCGACTTTAATTTTTGGTTATTTATTATTTTTTTCCTTTATTAGCTGTTGACTAATTCCTTATGGGATATTCCATGTTCTGTTGTTTTGGTTTATGGACTTTTGACTACAGCCAACTAGGCTTGTTTTCTCTTTTTTAGTTTTTCGTTGTTTGTTTTTCTTAGTCTCATTCTAAGATTTCTGGGGCGACATATATCGCAATGGCGTATGTCCACAATAGTACAGTTTGCTATTATTGAACCTTGTAACTTTATATTTAATTTATAATTTTTATAGCATAAAACGAGACCCAGTTATATTAACTTCGCAGTACCTTTGGTGGAGTGATTTATTAATTTATCTATAACCTCCGAGTGGGGCCGCGGTGGCCGAGGGGTCAGATCTCTCGCCTCCCACCAAGGCGATCCGGGTTCGATTCCCGGCGGGGTCGGTCCCTGGATTTTCGCATATGGGAATAGTGCCGGACGATGCCGCTGGTCGGCGGGTTTTCTCGGGGATCTCCCGTTTCCCCCGCCCCCTCATTCCGGCGCTGCTCCATACTCACATCATATCACACCTAGATGTTAAGCGCTGACCAAATCCTCTTCACTCACTATACCTCCGACCGAGTGCAATTGCGGAACGGTAATACGTTGGACACGTATTCTGGAGGATTGTGATTCGATTTCAGCTACAACCATTATGGGTTAGGTTCCGTGTATTCTCGAAATCTCTCCAAGTGAATGCTAGGATAGTCCTTAAACAATGGCCATGGCTGATTCCTCTTCAAGTTCCTGTCACTGTGTCAAGTTGTGTGTGACCATCTGTAATGAAGTCGCTGTCGACTCATGCCGCCTGGGTGAACGTCTTTTGTACGTTCGAGGCCTATACGTGCGGAAGTTGTAAGGGCGACAAAGCTCGGACATCACGCCTCATCCTAGCCCCTAACAGCAAATCATTGAACTGCTGACAACTCCCTTCTACGAGACATTTGGTGGTGACCCTATCATTTTATGACGTAACATTAAAGATTAAGGTGTGTCAATTTATTAAACATTTCTGAGCAAAGTTTTTTTTTTTTTTTTACTTAAAAAGGGCCGTGGAACACCACATTTGCATCATTTTAGGCAACGAGATAATGCACTATAGAGATAAAAGGAAACAGGTATACATACGTGTAATATACATTTTAATGCTATTCCTGAGCATACATCACTCATGTTTGATGACCGGTTTTCGAACAATCTCGCAATGGTCTAATCTCTGCACACCGCTCGGAGATCTGGGCAAGCGGCCACCTTAAGGATGTTCAAGTGCGATAAAATCATAAATTTGTATCTTTATGAAATATTGTTAGTTTTGTAGACGATACTTGTGAGTACAATTTCCTCTTCCAAAACAATTTTAGCTTTCATAGTATTCTCATAACGGCGCAACAAAGTTAAAATTCGTTTGTTCTGCTGAAAATGCAGATAGTGAAAACCAACTGACCTACTTGAAAAAAATAATTCACTGAGATATAACATCCCATGAGCTATGTAATAAAGTATGTGAAAGACCATAACGTAATATTTTGAATTAAAAAAAAATCGGAAAAGTACATGAAAAAAGACGGAAATATAGCAATTTTGTAGATACAAAAATTTTTCGCGGGATTTTTTAAAAATGTTATAACGTAGCCCGTGGCATTTCATTTCACTGTGAATTATTTCCCTTACGTAAGTAAATTGGTTTTCGCTATATGCGTGGCAGCAGAACATGCAAATTTTGACTTTGACGCACCGTTATGAGAAAACTATGCGAGTTAAAATTGCTTCGTAACAGGAAACTGCAATCGCAAGTATCGTCTACAAAACTAATACTGTTTCATATAAATATAAAATTATGATTTTATCGCATTTGAACATCCTTAAAGACGCAGCCTACCGCGCGCTTAACATGCGTTGCTAAGTGTTCGTAAACATGTTTTTTAACAAAAATTTTTCACGTGCGCCCATTGTGCCAACGTACGAAAAAGAAACAAACTTCAGACCACGGAACCTCATTGTTAAAACGCCGCGCTCATTAAAACACTGTTCATAAGCCCTCCAACATGGCCAAAACCTGCATTTTCAGAATACCGTACTTGAAAATGTACGTGAAACTCAGGTTGTGACATGCACTGAACTTAGCTGCAGACGTTCCACCAATAAAATTATATGGTCATCGCTTAGTGGCCCATAAAGTAAAAACCGTTCGGCGGGAACCTTGCACGCAAGTTCAGCGCTTGGCTCGTTGAGGCGACGCGGCGTTTGATGCGCGCTTCAAGGTCGACCTTACTGCTCCGACGCGTTTCAGCCTCAAACGCGCGGGTAGGCGGCGCCGTTAAGGTGGCCCTTATGACTCCGTCATTTATGAAGCTCTAACGCGCAGGTAGGAGGCACCCCTGAGCCACTTATCTACCCCCCGAGATTATGTTCACTGAGTAGAGTTAAAAGTGACGATGAGTCATCAAAGGCAGCGTGTAACAATGTACGTAGTTGATAAAGGCGTGAATGTTCGCAGTTTGAAGCTGCACAATGCCTTACTGGCGATGTTCGCGCACGACCTACACTACAGCCTGGTGCAGCCGGTGCGGCAAGACGATAGAGGCGATTACTGCCTACAGCTGGCAGACTCGCTCATGGAAGAGTTCTCCTCTGCGCTCTACGTCAGCTCCTTCAACGACGGAGAGCTGGACGCAATGGAGAATGACCTGCGAGACATATTCCGCGATCTGAAGGAAACTCTGAAGGAGAGAGTGAAGAATTCCTCTGCCCTCTTCAAGAGCTCCAAGAATGCGGTCACCAGCAAGGTGGACGCAATGCAGCTCGTCGTGCCAGCTACTAAAGTGGATGTGTCGTTCCTGCACAGGAGGCTGGTCGGCATGAATATAGTAAGTTCTATCAGCATTATTTTTCTATTATAGGAACCGCGGCCGTCAGTCCCCTCCCCCCTCCCTCCATTTCGGTTGCTCATTTGGGTCAGCGGCCGACTTTGATGCGAGGGATTCTGGGTTAGATTCCCAGGTTCAACTGTGTGTAAATTTGTATTTGTCTAAATTAATTTCAAAAATCGAAACGTCTCAATACAATTATCACACAACTTTACTCGGGGTTATTCAATTTAGTCGACTTAAGAAAAATTGTTTGAGGTGAGGGGATGTTTGGTGCAGTGGCGAGGAGATTGCATTATCATTGCGCCAAACATTAAAAGAAAAAAAGGGGGAAACTAGGCCTCGCCTCCAATATAGGTGATCAGAGTTCGATTTCCGGTGAGTTCATGCCCGGGTATTTTGCATATGGGAAACGTGGCAGACGTTGTCGGTTTGACCGGCGAGTTTTCTCGGAGGACTCCCATTTCCCCCCACTCTTCTAATTCTGTCGGCATTGGTAACGTAGTCATGAGACGCAGGTCTACGGTGTGAGAGGTCCAGTGTTCGTATCACAGCTCGGGCACGGCTGTTGTGCTGTCCCTTTATCTCACTTCACCATCATTTATTAAGAGTGCGTGGTAGATAATTAATGACTGAAAACATCAATTGATTTCTAAGGTTTT
Organism: Medauroidea extradentata; assembly: GCA_003012365.1. Classification (NCBI taxonomy): domain Eukaryota; kingdom Metazoa; phylum Arthropoda; class Insecta; order Phasmatodea; family Phasmatidae; genus Medauroidea; species Medauroidea extradentata. Next base: position 48,144 of record PNEQ01027953.1, on the reverse strand, counting down.
TTCCAATCCAATTTGGATAAAATTCTCAATGACGATCATGGATAATGGTGTTTGCCAACTTTATGAGTAAATATTTATCCAAAATTATTTATTCGTTACGCGTGATCTCTTGCGCCGCAGTTGTTAAATGCACGAGGTTCCGGCGTCAGAGATTGTGCCTCAGAAGTTCGTAACACTGGAAACAATTTTGTTTAAAACGTTGGCTAAAACTATTTTCTAGGATTGCTATTGTTTAATTTTCGCAAATTGGCTTCAAGAAACCTACAGTTATATATTAATGCTTTTAGCATTGAATTATATACCACGCCCTCTTAAGACCTCATTGTTAAGGCCATGCTCTTTAATTTACTCTGTTTTTGCTATAATTGTTATTTTGAGCTGTCCGGCTGTTTTTTAAATGCTTTTCTGTCAAAGAAAGAAACTAAACGATTTCGACTATAAGTCATTTAACAATAATTTCGTTAATTACATAATTTGCTAAAACCATTGTATTAACTGCCATAAAAACAGCCATCATGATCATGAAGATTATAAACAAAACTGCCGGACATATTTTTGATATCTGCTCTCGTTTAGGCGTTTAAAAAATAGTATTGCTAAAAAATTAGTAACTGTAGAGCATGGCCTTAAGGCGGCTACCTACCCCACGCTTCGAATGCGTTGTAGTGTGTTCGTAAACAGGTTTTTTCTACGAAACTATTCCACGTGTGCCCATTGTGCCAACGTACGAAAAGAAAACAAATTTCAGACAAAGTCGGAACCTCATTGTTAAGACGCCACTCTCATTAAAAATACTGTTTCTAAGCCCTCCAACATGGCTAAAAATGGCCTTTTCAGACTTCCGTACTTCAAAATATACTAACCGGATGTCTGTGAAACTCAGATTGCGACCTGAACTTAGTTACATAATTTCCACCAATGAAATTATATGGTCACCGTTTAGTGTCCCATAGTAAAAACCGTTTGGCGGGAAGCTTGCACGCTAGTTCAGCGCTTGGGTCGTTGAGACGACGCGGCATTTGATGCGTGCTTCAATACCGACCTTCCTTTTCTGTCACTTTTGAGCCTCTAACGCGCAGCTGGGCGGCGCCCTCAAGAGAGGGCTCTTTGCAAAATTTTAATTGTTTTAATAGTTTTTGTATTTGTACGAGACTTTGTTTTATAGGCTTAAATTGTGACTATTTTTTACAGTAATGATAATTTTCTAGCTTTCGTAGTTTATGTGTAACAAGCATGTCAAACCCAAAACGGTTTTATACAAGAAACGAAAACCAACTGACATACATAAATGAAAATATTCCCACTGATGATCTGCTTCGTGGGCTACGTCTGGACATAAATAAAAAACTGCATTGAATTTTATTTTGTATTTTAAAAAAAGTCTGAATTTCAAATAAGAAAATGTCAAGTTTGTGTAATTCTTAATAAACATAAACAATTGCAATGTATTATTTGTATAATATCCGATTGTAGCTCGTGACACTGTTCTTCAGTGGGAAGTATTTGGTTTTCATTTCTTGTAAAAAAACGTTTTATGCAAATTTTGGCTTTTACTTGACATTATACGAAAAGTATGAAAGCTAAAAAATTTTCATTACTGTGAAAATTAGTCACAACATATGTCTACAAAACAAACGATATGTCGTACAAATATAAAAGTTAATAAAATAATAAAAATTTAGCGTGAACTCCCTCCCCCTCGCCCACACACCTCCCCATTCAGTCGCTGCTCTAAACACATCTCAACTCATCCATTCCTCGGGTCGGAGAATGACAGGTCTGTCTCGCTGCCGAGCAGCCGGTATAACCGGCGACTTATACCCCCAGGTGGACTTTAAGCTTTAGCAGTAGCTTTGAATGCTCAGAAAATAAATATTCTTTCTTGGGTGAAAACAAATTTTTTTAGTAAAATAAATATTTTTTCGTAATGACCACAGAATTAATTTTGAACGACTACAAAATACGCTCTCGTTTAAGTAACTAGACGATTATAAATTATTGTGGAATAACTTTATGCTTTATTTTCAAATCGGGTGTAATTAGGATCCAAGGTCACTTCACAGCGATAGAAATTAGTTTTTTGTTTAAACTGCACAGAATATAATATCCAAAGTATTCAAACTGGACAGCATGTCTTCATGTTTTATCGTAATGCTTTAGGTATTTATCCCCATCACTTTATACAATACATAAGGTTATGATAGTATGCTTAACTAAGCGCAATTTACGAGAATGAGCCAGTATAATACTTGGTTTAAGACTATCCAATCATCTATATAATTCTATACTCACGTACACATACAGGCTCGTACGCACACGTGTAAACACATCAAGCTCGATATATCTAAATATCGTATAGAACAGGATATTTGCTTATCTCCGATAAGCAGTTACGAAAACTCCTCCCAACCCCAAAAATCCCTTAGGAACGAAACCAAATTTAAATTAATGTTTAAAAATTATCTTTTTAACTAGTTACTCTATAAGCGAAATCAGGGATCTGAATTCGAAACCATGCTAATTCGAAAATGTACGAAATAGTAATAAAAATTATATATTTTTCGTTTGCATTTGTATCTATCATAACTATGTAACTAATTAAAATACAATACATTTTCTTCAGTTAGTAGCATATTTATGTTAGAAATAAATGCTAACAGTAAAGAAATGATATTTTACTGGTAATTCTTAAATTTTGGAGTTAGCATGGTTTGGAATTCAGGACCCCAATTGCTTTATCCTGCCCAGCACGTGGGGACAAACGGCGCAAGAGCACATACGACTAGCAGTGCTAGCAATAGCAAGTTAAACAAAAAAACTTAATAATCAATCAGAGATATCCGAGAGAACCCAAGAGCAGACATGTTAATTAAGGCAACAAATTAAACTCGCCAGTTTGTGGGGCGCGCACTCTTGTTATTTGTAAGTGTTCCTCTATCTTACGTCTACGCATACACGTACATTTTCATATTAACAGACCTATGTACCCGGCTTATGAGGTGGGCCACGTTTAATTACTGTGACGCGAAACTGCTAAACTTAATATACTCCATATGTTTGTAAAAACAATACACATTTTTAACTATGCTGATATAATCTTATGAATGCAGCACCATTGTAAAAAAAAAACATTGTTTTCGGGCCTCTCAAAATGGCTGAGCACCGATTTTTTTTTAGACTACAAAAATACCGGCTAGATTAGGAAAGTACAGCACTGGAAGAACGTGTTGTGCTATTGCAAACTTTACACAAATAAAATTGTAGGGTCGTCGCTTTAAGCCACGAAGAAAAAGGAGCAGAACCAAAGCACGGAAAGCCAGTTTTGGCACGCAGCGAATAGAAGCGAAGATGCTACTGTCGAGTGTGGCAGTCTGAACCTTATCGCTTCTCTGTTCCCGCGCATCAAACTAACAAAATTACATCAGATACGTAGAACTCTTCACATACATTCACAGGACAGAGAGCACAATTTACAAAAACTTGCTAGAATACCTCTGCCCTGATATACCAGTGGAAAATATATTTAGCTTTTAATATAAATGTCCTGAGTTTAACTACAGTCAATACATTTTTTAAAGAGACGTTCTATAGGCAATGAGATGTGTTTCAATTGACGAATTCCGACAATCAGAATTTCGCGTAATCCTTTGGACTGCCTTCAATTACCTTCCCAAATATTTCTGGGGACAATTTGTAGATTTTAATTCTGAGAATTTTCAGGGTGAAAAAGGAATAAGAATAACTGTTAGCTACCGAGACCAGTGCTTGTCTAAAAAAAGTGTTGCTGTTCTGTGCTTTCCAGAAAATTATATTCATACAATATTGAAACACTTGAGATTTATAAATTTCGTGACTTCTCCAGCAGAGGACTTGTGGTTGCGTACAGAGAATTCTTTGTTCGTGTAACAAAGTAACGTGTCGCAATCCGGTAGACGACTAAGTCGTCACAGGGATCAGGGAAACGTGTCACACATTACGAACAGGAAAATCTTCTGTTAGTCATAGCATAAAACTCGACTGAAACCATTCACGCTATCGAATTTGAAAAATACAGTACAATATCTAGTTATTACATAAAGGGTCTACATAATAGTTACAGACAAAATCAATTAAAATATTAAAATCTTCATTTTACGTAAAGAGGGAAAACGGTTTTAAACTAAGCTATATCTAGGTAACATTTTTGAAAGCCATTTAACCACTTTAATCGAAAGGCAGAAGCAATCTCATCCTTATAGTTTCTGAAGACAGAGGCTGCGGCATCTTACGAAACGTCGAAGAAAAGAAAAACTACAGCGACTCAGCTACAGTACGAAACTTATATATATATATATATATATATATATATATATATATATATATATATATATATATATATATATATATATATATATATATGGTACATATAAATTATTCTCATAACAGACGTAACCAGACAAGTTTGATAAATTAATAGGCAAATTATGATTCTGTAGACATCGAAGTGTTTTGTTATATTCACATAAATATATCCTGAAGTATTTGTATTTATGTAAGTAGCTGTGTATGATGTGTGCATGGTGTATTACATAAACGTGTGCGTGTATGCATGCGTTTTCTGTATGCTTGTATCTATGCATGCACTACAGTATGCATGCAAGCATGGATACGTGTGTGCATGCATGCGTGTATGCATGTCTGAATTAATGTGCGTGTAGTTGTAATATGTAACTATACAAGGTTGTATAAATGTACATAGTATGTTTGTTTGCATTTGTTCGGAACTTTATTTTCTGGAGATAAAATATCTAAAGACAGAATGTCAAAGTTTAAGTATAACTATTATGTGCTTTAGCAGATAAAATACATGACACTGAAATAAAAATAATTTCTTTTAGGACCTGGATACTGTGAATTTCTTCGAAAACACCGTAAAACTTCTGCAGAGGTATCGCAATCTTCTGTATTCGGATTTTATCGAGGATCCAAAGGAACCGGAACAAATGTAAGTTAAATTTAAAATTTCTATTAAAATATGTTAATTTTTTCTTACGAATTGTTGTTCATAAGTTAACGCAAAAAATGTTTATAAAAATTTGCAGAAAACTGGAAGTTGGTATAGGAAAATCAATAAGGAAAATTTATAGGCATTAGAATCATTTTTCAACTTTGTGAGTAAACTGGATTTAGTTTCATTGTGAGTAAACATATCGATAGTGTCTTGAGTTTTTGATTATCTCTTTCGGAAGCCATGATATTGTAACTTCGATGACGTCGTACAAGATTATGCTGAATCTTTTTGTCACTCTGCTAAATTCTTTGTTCTACAAGACGGAATGCAAGAGTGGGAGAAACGCGATTACTTCATGAAAACACGCTGAATAATTCGAAAGAAATGAGAGGAACACCGTTGAGAGATATGTTTAATTACAGGGAAATGACAAAAGTACGTCTCTTATGTGATAAAAGTTATATTCTTTTCGCAGTTTTAGTTCCTTTACAGGCACGTAAATTATTTTACTCGAGTAATGTTTGCTCAGGTAATCTGGTTCAGTGCCTTAAGGATGGCTATGTAAGGTAGAGCTAGACATTGAACTTCAGTTACAGAAATATACTAAACATTATAATTGTGGTCTTATGTGTGATACATTGGCCTCATATTGTGGAATATACACATACCTGCTCTCTGTTGGTAACATAGTGAACTAGGTGTACAGATCCTTCTTAATCATGTGAAGCCCGCAAAGTGGTTTATCACGATCACGGTCTATGAAAGTAGAGGTCTTGACACTGAGGAATAAAATGTGACTTCTTAATGTCGCCAAGCGCTAGTAGTAATTTAGTGGAACAATTGTCTTGTTTTGTATTTGGCTTAGCTTAAATTGTGAAGTTGTTATCGGAATTGCATGTATTATATAAAATAAAAAAATTTAAACGTAGTTTTATATTGGAACACTTTTATTTTCTACCATAAAATTTAGTTCTTCAATATTTTACATGTAGACACATTGCAATGATTTTAAAATTTTGTAGGGCAGGAAATAATATATTTTTCCAAAATATGTTTACTAAAACACTAACACATAATATTTTTTTTCAGACGACGTATGAAAACAGTTCCACACATGCCAATGTATTTATGGACAAGAAACATATAACTACTATATCAGCTTACCATATTAACTTTATTTTATATTAATAATTACAAAAATTGTAACGCCGTCAGACATAAACAAGACAAATCTTCCACCAAATTACTACTAGCGCTCGGCGACAACAAGGGGGTCACTTTCTCTTGCTGGAGAGCATAGACAGTGTCAAGGCCTCTTCCTCTTAGACCGTGACCACGATATTAGGTACAGAACGCGCCATATGTAAGTTGGCGGGTAACGAGCTGGAATGTGTTGCATATAATATTACTACCGTTTTAAATTAGAATGACTAATTTACATAGGTCGATATCATTCCGGTATTTATAGGCTACTAGGTGTGTTTGCAGAGGCCTGCTGTTTTGAATTATTTGAATGTTCCCTTCACGCGCAGTGTACATCACGGTGTATGGTCGGTTTGCCCTATTTGATGTCCGTTTTGCATTTGTCAGTGCCTAAGCGAAAAAAAAAAGTTTTTTGAATTGGTTCCAACTGGATTGAAACAACAAAAAAATATTTGTAACGGGGAATGTTGAAGGAATAACCGCCAAAGATTAGAAGAAATAAAGTTCCGTAAAGTGGGTATACTTTGCACCAGCATGGGTAACTTTACACCACGAAAAATATTTGTTTCTAGGTTGTTTGGTGAAATAAAAACACACCACGACTGAGTATTTAAAAAATTATAATTTAATACCATCGTGTACAATTACTTGTCTTTGAACTGTCAGCACAGAAAATATATTTCGTGGTGGTGCAAAGTTACACATGCTGGTGCAAAGTATACCCAGTTTACGGTACTGATGGGTGGTTCTTAGTACAACGTATCAGTTTGAATGTATTTAGCGGGATATAAATATACTTTAGGAATTATCCTCTTGAACGCAGTTAAAATAACGAATTAGAATTAAGGGGGATCAGTACCCGTGATTTTAGAATAATGGAACTTATGAATTTAATTTAGCCTACAAATTTCCTATGATGTTTTATGATTCCACAAGGCAGGAGGAATAGTTTCTTACGTTGTATACAGTTGGCATTTCTTGACTATTGTTGCTCATACTTTACCTGTGACCATTTGTAGAAAAATTAATAAATTTCTTCCTCCGGAAGATTATCAGACATAAACTAAGAAATGTAGCGAATGTGTAACATTTTGATAACACTTAAGAAGGCAATATCTGTGCCATGACAGATAGGAAATTGTAATAAATGTTTTTGTATGGAATTTACAGAGAAAATTGTATAATTCGAAGCTAGCAGGTACTGATCACCTTAATGATGTCAGAATAATTTACATTTTGAGCTATTTAAGTTAAATTTATGTACATGGTTTTAGAAGGTACCTACCTAAATATATGTTAGTCCTGTGTTACATATGCTTCATACATACACATGTATTTCTATGTTTCGAATGTGTGTATACGCACATGCATGCATATGTTCATAAATTATTTCATGTTATTTGTTATTTTTGTTGGCATCATATTACATAATATCTTGTTATGTGTATCATATACATTGTTACAGATGGACGCATTTTGTCATGCCTCACTACACAGTAGGAATATCCATTTATAGCCTCAATACTGTTGGTAAGTTGTTTTTACACAAACGTAAATAATGTCATTTATGGGTTAATGCACAAAATTAAATTATTATAAGGTAATTAATTTGAAGAATGTGCAGGATTCATATATCACGCATAATATTTTTTTTTCGAAATAGTGGTTCATCATGAAATTTAAATGGAATATCCTATGATTTGTTGAGTTTCACAATGTAGGCTGAGCTAAAATTGTACCATTTTTTGAATGATATTGATTAACTTAACAGACAAATTGGTCTTTATAAAACAGTTAAGTTTCTTTCCTAATAGCTGTTAATTTTTTTTAAATTAGTTACCCTGTTATGAAAACTAAGAAAATTCTTAGCTTTAAAATTATTTATTCAAATTGAATCTCCAGAAAATACATCAGTTTGAATTGTTATAGAGTTTTAATTGAAGTTAACGGTATATAAATTGCAGTTATGTGCATGAAAAAATATTACAGTTGACACTACGTTTCGTTACAGGGTGATATCAAATATTGTAAAAGGAAGGTTGTAAAGTTCCCCTCCTCCGACGGAAAAATTATGCAACGAAGAAATAAATGTAACCCTGAAATTACAAAGAAATTAAATTGTGCAACAAACCTTGTACGATATTTGCTAACACCCTGCTTCACTCAACAAACGAATTATGTCAGTAACACATAGTTTTGTTTACAATGTTGAAAAGGTAAGCGTAGTAACGAATATTAGTTAAGAACATTCTGAAAACTTTCTCCATCATTCATTATGCGTATTTTGATGCTGGTATTAGAGATGAGGGAATTATAGGCGACTTCGGGCGTCTTCGGCGAAAATGGGCCCTCGTTGATTAACACTGGAGTAAGAATACTCCCTGGTCGCAGCTTCGCCACTGGTTGTTGAAAATAGAAGCTAGGAAACTTCTGTTATATGCTCCCTGATCGCAGTTGTGCTACTGGTTCATTAACATAGGAGTCAGGACTCTCTTAATAAATGTTATATGATCGCAGCAGTGCCACTGGTTGTTTAACATGGGAATACAGACTCTCTTATTTTATGCTTCCTGGGCGCAGCTGTACCTCTGGTTGTTAAACATGAGTGTTACGAATTCCTTATTATATGCTATATAATCGCAGCTGAGCTACTGGTTGCTTAACACAGGAGTAAGGACACTCTTATTTTATGCTGCCTGATCCCAACTGATTCGTCGGTTGTTTAACATGGGAGTTAGGGCTTCCTTATTACATACTCCCTGATCACAGCTGAATCATTAGTTGTTTAATATATGAGTTAGGACTGTCTTATTATATGCTCTATGATTGTAGCTGTGTCACTGGTTATTTAACTTAGGAATAAGGACACTCTTATTTTATACTCCCCGGTCGCAGCTACGCCTCTGGTTGTTAATCACGAGAGTTAATAATTCCTTATTATATGCTCCCTGATCGCAGCTGAGATACTACTGGTTGCTTAACATATGAGTTAGGACTATGCTCCCTTAATTGTAGTTGTGCAATTGGTGTTGAAAATAGGAGTTACGACAATACTATTATATGCTCTATGATCGCAGCTGTGCCACTGGTTTTTTGACATGAGAGTTAGGGTTCTCTTCTTACATGCTCCCTTATCGCAGCTGTGACACTGGTTACTTAACATAAAAATTAGGACTCTCTTATTTTATGCTCCACGGATGCGTAAAATTCGTAGTTATGACTCTCTTATGGTGTGCGCCCTGATCGCAGCTGTGCCCGAGGTAGTTTAACATAGAAATTAGGATTCTCTTAATATATGCTTGACGGTCGCAGCTGTGTCACTGGTTGTTTGACATGGGAGTTAGGACTCTCTTATTACATGCTCCCTTATTGCAGATGTGTCACTGGTTGTTTGACATGGGAGTTAGGGCTCTCTTATTACATGCTCCTTTATCGCAGCAGTGACACTGGTTGTTTAACATTGGAGTTAGGATTCTCTCATTATATGCTGTTTGGTCGTAGCTGTGCCGCTGGATGTTTAACATAGGTGTTAGGACTTTCTTATTGTATGTTCCCTGATCTCAGCTGTACCGCTTGGCATCGCGGCGCGACGCCGTAACTTCCATCGCAGCGGGCTGGGCTACCTGAAGCAGGCGTACCTCGGAGGCGCCGTGGGACGTCTTGTCGCCAGACACTTTGCCTCTACAGGTGAGCACTGATCTGTCCTTGTGTCTCTGTCCCCGCAGCTGTCCCGTACGGCATGATGTCGGAGCCCTTCTATCACACCTCCTACCCAACATGCAAGCTGTTCGCCGGTATTGGCGTGGCACTGGCACACGAGGTTGTGCACCACTTTGACTGCACAGGTACCACCGCTGCACCACCGCTCACTGCTTCGCCGCCGACATCCAAGGGGTTCACACAATTACAAAAAATCCAAGCATTAAGATTATGCAGGAATTATTAGTTTCCGTATAATAACTGAAGAGTCAGACGAATCACTGATGATGTGTCTCAACAGAAACGTAACGAATTTTTATACTTGTTACTAAGTGTTGTGTCCTGTTCATAAAACGGTGATATAGAATACGTATCAAAAATCGTGTATTGTTTTAATTATATTAAATTCGTATGCTTTTTGTTCGTATGTAATTTGCATATTACAGGGTGTAATAATTAATTTAGCTCGTGTTGTCATATATTTTTAATTAATCTTATCGATATCTGGAATCAGTACAAATAAAAGACAGATTCAGCATGACAAGTGATGCCGGTTTTCATGTACTTTTTTTTTTAGAAGCACATGCTTTAAATATGTAATATTTTAATATCTCTATGTGAAGAGGAATGACATTGAGATAAATACACAAACCTATTACCCTGACGATAACTACAACGTAATTAGTGAAATAAATTTTGAAGCAATGGATTTATACTAATGTTAACGTTTTTTTTTAAGATTGGTGAAGGAATTATGGCTATCATTCGTGAATGCAAAACTCAACACGAGGGTTAAGAAACCATTTCAAGAATTAAGAAGTGGATATTACAATAATTTTTAAATACGTGGCTTTAAATCTAAGCGTACACTATTCAGTTGTTACTGTCTGTTGTGTGAGTTACATTATATCATGTAAACTTATACTTTAAGAAATGCGATGGTTTTTTTTTTTTTTAATTTTGATTGCTGTATCTTAGTGCGTAAATTTTTAATTGGGTGAACCCCTTTAGACGACACTAGCGCCTAGAGAGATGACGTACTATAAGGCAACGACAGTGTGCGCATGCAACTCAGGTTAGAGGAGTTGCAACGCCACATATTCAATATTATTTAATTTCCTCACTTAACAAAATCGTTCTTCTTAGATTCAGTGTGCATATTTATAGCGTTTTAAACTTACTTAAACTAAAATAAACGGTCACAGGGGACGGTGGGATAGAAAGGCCTGCACAAAACAATATGGTCTAGAGTACGCCATTTCTTTGGGCGCTAAAGACTATTATCTGAATCGTATAAATCCCAGGTTATCTACGTGCTTACAGCTAGCTTCTCAAACTTAGGATTTGGACTGAGATGTAGTAAAGGAAATGTCCTGCACTCTTCTTTGCCCAGGTCTTATTGCTTGGATCGCTTTAAGCTTTTTGGTAGGATAAATTATTTTCGAACACTTTTCAACTTGTAGACATTAGATTCCTACTTATAATAACGTATTCGTTTAGTAAATACATTTATAGCCTAAATTTTTGCATTGAGTCATTTTAAATCAAAGTTTTACTATTTTAGTGTGAACATAAGGGCCTAAACTTATATCAGGGTGTTTCGAAATTCCGTGGCAACATTTTAGGGAAACAATCCTCACATTTAGAGGAACATAAAATGTTATGTGAACATAGGTTCGAAAATGCACCGTTTCTGAACGATGGATCATTTGACGTACAGTGCATAGTTCGAGCGCTGGATCATGTTAATCATCGGGCAATTTAATGCGAGCAATCTTATTTTTCTAGGTAAAGTACGTTTTTAATATGGTCAAGTTAGAAAAACAGCTACGCAAAAATTACAGCACATTATTTAATTTTGGTTATTGGATGAAAAAGTCACAGTCTACATGTTGCATATCATTCCGTAAAATTATAAATTAATGCATTTTTCGCTGTACAGATGTCATAATAAGATTTTACTTTCGTCGACTCAGATGTAAAACCTCACATGCAATTTTTCTTCATTGGTCGTATTACAAATAGCATCGTATTTTATTTAGTTTCATTACTAACTCTAAGATAACATTTAAAAGTAAAGGTACTTTAAACTTTTTTTTTCCGTTGGTCTAAGAATTTGCTGAGGTTAATAGAGGTTGTGCAACTGGATCGAAATAACTCTTTCCTCCTCTCTCCTAAACAAAACTGTCATTAACAGTGCTTAGACCTATAATGTGTGTTTTATCCGCATGTCTGCTTAACGCATTTAAATATTAAATGTTAAAACGCAACAAACATGCTTTTCTAAAACCGAAAGTCTTATATTGGTAAGTTTGTACATTTTAATACATTTCTGATATCTTACCAGTAATGTTTTTTGTTATTTTACTTACCAAATTGGTAAGGTACGACGTACGTGTATGTGCCAAATCTAGTGACAGTTGCTAAGCTTGGATATACACTATTACAGTTAAATGTCATGCCAGAAATATAAGAACAAGGCCAGAGAACTATAAAAGCAACGAGCCGAGTTAGGCTGTAGTAATTATAGCCTATACATAAATAAATAAACACATGAAAAATCCCATAAGAACTTTTAGACTGCCTAAACACAGCAGCAGATGAAAGCTCCAAAAATTGATCGACAAACTCGACCAAAATTGTGTCATTCTGTGTCATTATCGTTGTGTCGTCATTGCTGTGTTGCTATTGTTATGTCGTCATTGTTGTGCCATCATCGTTGTGTTATTATGGTTTCGTCATCGTTGTGTCATCATGGTTTCGTCATTGTGGTGACGTCATCATTGTATCATCATGGTTTCGCCATCGTTGTGTCATTATGGTTTCGTCATCGTTGTGTCATCATGGTTTCGTCATCGTTGTGTCATCATGGTTTCGTTCGTTGTGTCATCATGGTTTCGTCATTGTGGTGTCGTCATCGTTGTGTCATCGTTGTGTCGTCATTGTTGTGTCGTCGTCGTTGTGTTGTCATTGTTGTGTCGTCAAGTCTTGTACCTGTGATATCATCGTTGTGAACATGTTTTATGTGTAACCCTGTCTTCGTCTCAGTAATTGTCTGTTCTGCCGTAACGTCTGTGGCCTAAATTATTACAGTTTTCTTTACTTCAGTTTCGTTTACTGTAGTAGACATTTTTAAATGTAATTTTTGTGGTTTGACCTAGTTTTTTATAGTGTTTTATTTTTCATGTTTTCTTTATGTTATGTGTACACGTTTACTACAGCCAAATTCGACTTGTTTATTATATTGGTTAGTTGTCATGGCGAGTGCCATGTACAATTTGTTTTATCGTGGTTTTATAATTCAAGTAACTTTCAAAGTACTTATCTAATGACTATATTGTACGACTAAAATATTGAACTTGTGACTTAAGAAGGTCGGTACGAATTTTCGGTACTACCTTTGTATGTTTTGCGTCTTAGGCCTTACAATATACGACGAACTTGCATGCGCTTAACTTAGCACGTATTTGGCAGCGCATGTGATGATTTGCAGTTAACCGAGCACTTCACAAAGGCTACTTAGTTCCTTTGTTCAGCTTAAAACGAATCCTTCGGCTGCAGGTAACAATTGAAAGTACTAAAAACGTGGTAAATTTGATTGATACGTCGCTGAAATGACATTGCAGGTTTGTATTAAATAATAATTCTTACTGCGGTTTTACTTAACTGTTTGAAAAAAATACAGTGACGGACCATTTCATTTTCAGTTCAAACGTCACTTACAGTGTTAACTAATGTTGATGATGATATGTGGGTCTGTGCTTAAGAGGGCGTGGTAGATAAAACTTAAGTACAAAAAGGTTTATTGGAATCCACAGTTTATTTAAAAATCCGGCATAAAAAAATCATAAATAGGTTGTGCTGTATTTGCCAACCCAGACAGCAGAAATAACTTGCTACAAACTTGTAGCAAGCTTGCCAATGCAAGCCAGTAACCTCGCAGCAAGCATGAAATAGCAAGCCAACAAACTTGTTACAAGCCTGCTGCAAGTTGCCTAGATGACATCATTCTAACTTGCTGCAAGCTTGATTTGTAAGCGTGCTGCAAACTAGATTTGCAAGCTTGCTGCAAGCTTGATTTACAAGACTGTTGCAAGCTTAATTTTCAAGCCTGCAGGATAAATTAAAATTTTATTTTCTGCAATATTTTCATTATCATTCAAATTTACACCTTAAATATTGCATGTTCATCGACTTGTGATGTTAATTACAAAACATTAAATTTCGGCTCCTGTGCCAAGATACGAATCACAAACCCTTTGACTTCAAAGCAGGTATGCTAACCACGAACTATTGCAATATGTAAGGTGTATAGTAATGCGATTCGGTTGTAAGAGAACGAACTTTGTTATGGAAAAGCTGATGTTTGTGAATTTACTAACAACAGTAAGGATATCAGTTTACTTGCAGATATTCGTACTATCGCAGTAGTTGTTTTAGCTAGTATATGAAACAATGTTACTTTGTTCATTTACAAAGTTAAGTTTAAATCAAGTTCGATCATTATTGATGGGCACTTAGAAAATATTTCATGAATTAAGATTGCTAAGTAAAATTTTAATGCAATATCAGCTTAGTATAGGGGACAGGATGTTTTCAGCTTATCACATTGCTATGCAAGTGTAATTAAAGTCAAATACAGCTTTGTCGCAAGCTTGGTTAAGGCTTGCAGCAAGACTTCTGAGCAAGCTTGCTATGGCAAGTTAAATTAACGTGAAATGTAAACTTGTTGCAAGCTTGATTCACGCTTGCAGCAAGTCTCGTGAGTAAGCTTGCTCTGCCAAGCTAAAATCAAGTGAAATGTAAGCTGGCAAGCAGGCTTGCAGCAAGTCTCGTTAGCAAGCTAGTTATGGCAAGTCAAAATCTAGTGAAATACGAGCTGGCGTTAGCTTACATTCCAGACAGCAAAAAAAGCTTACTACAAGCTTGCTGCAAGCTTATCCAGGCAAACCAGCAACTTTGCAACAAGTGTGTCACGACTAGCCTGAAAGCTTGACTAGCCTGAAAGCTTGCTGCAAGCCTCCTGCAAGTTGCCTAGTTGACGCTTTTTTAAATTGTTGCGAGCTTACATACTAATCTTCATTTAAGGTTAACTTGTAATCTATCAAGCTTAACACAAGCTTGCAAGAAATTTAACTGCAATCATTTTTCTTAAATACACTTGTAGAAAGCCTGCAAGCTAAAAAATACTTATGCCAGCATACAAACTTAAGTCAAATGCAAGGCTTGCAGTAAGCCTACAGAAGCAAGTTTATAACTGCAAGTCTGATGCAAGGCTTGCAGTAAGCTAACATGCTGTGTGGGAACTTATTGAGCTAATATTTGACCAGGACGATACACCAACGATTTATCAGATAAATCTCAGCCTGGCGAAATGTTGGCTCATGAAGTTGGCAGAAAGAAAGAGGTATGTTCTATGAATGCCTTTTTGTATGCTGACTTTCGGAAACAAGTACATTAATATTATTTTTGTACGTTAATGTATGCACTTTTTAAAATGGCCACCTGCGCAGGTATACAGAGCTCTGTATTATATAAGGTTATTAGATAACTGTAGAACGTAGGTGAACAATGTCTAATCAGAAATAGCGTTCAATGGACACTCGTGCATACCCACATCAGATCCTTTGGTAATAATTAAAAATAGTTTTATCATGGCGTAAATAGGCGTTCTTGCGGTCTCTACTAGGTGTAAAAGCCTCGATTCTTATTGGAGTAACGGCCATACGCCATTGTTGCAGTTTGTCGTCTCAGAAAACTAGGTGAGGAAAACATGAAAACTAGGCGATATATCTGCAGTCATAACATACGTAAGTTTGCCTGAAGACAGGAGATGTCAGCCCTCAAAACGTTGTAACACGCTCGTCTTGAACACCTAATATGTTATCACCGCTGTTCGTCCTGTAAAAAATTTGTGAAATCCTCGTACCATATAACTGTGTGTGTTTACTGGTCTACAGATCAGTAATTACGTGTGTTGTTTTAATTTTGTTGCCCAGTGTTTTTCTGTAGTCCTGGTCATTTAGATTGGTCTCTCGTGCTCTTTAATTTTTTTGTGTTTGTTGTATCTGACACTATTACATACAGAATTTATTATGTATTTTATTTTTAATTTAAGTTCATATGTTTATAATAGCTTCAGGTAACATTAGCTAACTTTTATGTTGTTTTTTTTTTATCTCATCTAAATTTCTGGGACGATGTATTGGTGTATTGCTGCAATCGTGTACTGTATGTCCACTACTTCACTAAAATCATTCAATATCTTTGCATGAATCATTCAAGTTTACTATAGAACCTTGGTGCAGAAGTTTAAAAAAGATGTAGACGTGTACGAGACACCTTTGTTTTTAACAATACGTCACAAAATGTTCGGGTCATTTATAGGGGAGAGTTATTGGTGAGAAGACCGCACACTATTTCAGTTAATTGCGTCTAGAGGCTAGGGTGAGGCAGGATTCGCGTGCTTTGTCGTCCTTAGCGCTTCGCATTTATATACCTCAAATGTGCAATATACATCCATCCAGGCGACTGAGTTACAAGCGTGGAATGCTTACACAGTTTCCACGTGGTAGCTATTCTGCTGACGAGCCAGTTCATGAGGATGCGGGGTTTGAGGTAAGGTAAGGAAAGGTAAGGTAAGTGAGTTTAACGTCTTGTCGACAGCCAGGTCATTACACAACTTGGTGCAATGGCAGGAGCTCAGCATTCGCTTGGAGTGATTTCGGGAAACTATGCGGGGATTGAGGAAAATGGACGACTTAAAATGAGGCGGAGCTTCAGTCAGGTGTGGGCACGATCGTAGAAGAACAGGTCTGGACACTCGCCTGGAAACTTGACTCCCTTGTTGTTTGGCTGTAGTTCACTAAGTTCACGACAATACTATAGGTTTTTGGCGCTGCTGTTAGGGCGGTCGGCTAAAACTCCGACCACTTCCTCCCCACTAAGATAAACAATTTATCAAAACGTATTTTTTTTATCAATTTATGAAATACTGCCTTCGTTCACAAATTTAAGAAAAGGCTCCAGCAATCTTTATTTACTTTATAAATTTAACAGTGGAAAAAAGTGGACGGAGTTTGAGTCCGACCGCCCGGAAAACAGCGCCAAAAAGTACGACATTCTCGGTAACTTGGTGAACTACAGCCAAACAACAAGGGGGTCAAGCAAAATACATTGTTTGATAGGCGAGTGTCCAGGCCAATTCTTCTACGACCGTGGGTGTGGAATACAATTCCTACCTCCATGGATACCGCAACCGAACATAACCTTCATACAGGCGTTTGGCTTCACATGTTTGGAATTTGCCGCTTTTTCATTTAAACATTGATCTTATGCATTTGCGTATATCTTAACTACGAAATGAAACTAATAGTTTTACATTTGCGTGAAAGTTTATGAGTTCACAAAATTGTTGGTTTCTGCTGTCACCAACTAACAAATCAGCATGTTTGTAAACAAGTTTTGTTTCCCACAGTTCTAGTCCCTGTGGTGTGACGTCAGAGGGCGTGTACTTCAAGTCGTCAATTGAGTGTGCTATATACAAAAACGCAACCTATTCATGGAAGAAATGCAAATTACTTTTATATTTTTAACACGAATAAAGCCACCTTTCAAATACTAGATTTTTAAATTTTATTTCACTAAGGTGTTGATATCAAACGAAACACTACACTATAATATATTGTTTTCTGATAATCCATTATTAAGTTTATTTTCTCGTTAGCAAACGTGCTCATGTCGTAAGTATATTTGTAATATTTTTTTCTACTAATTACCCACCCGAATTTTTGTAACAGACATTAATGTTAACGTTGTAACTATTTTCCCCCTATTAACAGGTTTTACAAACGTTACAACTGCAGTACTCTACAATTATTTACATTAGAAACTAAAATTATTTTAATTCATATAATGTATAGAACTACAGTCATAAGCGAACAATAATAATTAAAAAAAATTTTTTTTTGACGGCATACTAATGTAATGGTTAAAATTAATTCAACTAGAAGTGGAGGTGTACTGTGCAGTATGTTAAATTGTACATACTTATTTAATACAGACAAATCATAATTTTCTCTTAAACTTACATTATATGTAATGAAACATCAACGCAGGAACATATCTAGGCGACAGTAGTTCGTGTGTATGTGGTCATACAGTCTATATACAGTGAAACCTCGTTAATACAAACCCTGTTAATACTAAGTTCTCATTAATACAAAGCAATTTTAATTCCCCTTGGAATGTGACAAGAAATGAAATAATTACTTTAATGTTTAATAAAAATTTTTTTATTCATTAAACCATGAAATATCAAGTTCTCAAAGAAATGGAAGTCATTGTGGTGAAAATAGTATTTGATTTGTGGGGCTAACAGAGTCACCAACATTTTAGAAACTTTTTAAGGTTTTAGTGAACACCTGTTAATACAAACCTTATTATTACACACAGCCAAAATTTTGGCCCCTTCAGGTTTCTATTAAAGAGGTTTGACTGTACTTCAGTGTACATTTAGTTTGACGGCAATCCAAAACAAGAACGATTGAAAAAACACCAAAAATAAAAATAATAATATTACGCTAAGGTACAAATTGTTTCTGATCACATCTTATTTATAAGTGATTTTTGTTTCAGAGCAGTATCCCATTCACCATGTTGGGTGTGTGGGTTATCACTGAAGGGCTGTCTTTCAAGTATCCTGGCTACTACATGATCCAAGAACAAGCCCACAAATCAAATAAATAATAACTTACAGAAATTGACCACAATCACTTAAGCTGTTGTGTTGCATCAGTATTCGGTTTCTGTTCTAGCGTATTTGAAGAATTAAAACAAATATTTATTCCATTGAATATTTTAAATAAGTTGGACATTTGCAGACAAAATACCAACACTGAACATGTAATTCGTGCCACAAAGTATGAGGTTTTCTGGGAGGTTATGCATTGCAGACACGCATGTTGATCACACACAGGAGAACAAACCATGATAGCACTGCATTGCTTCCATATTTATTTTTATGTGATAGAAGGACCTAAATTTTCTTGCAGGTTTCTAGATTTCATTGTTATACAACAAATGTTAGATGATAAGAAAACAATATCAGCTCTCATTACACTTATTTAACCAACAAGTAACATAAGCTGTTGCCCTAAATATTTGTGATTATCCAGCCATCAATGCATCCATATTCACTGAGGCCAGTTTTAATTCACGAGTGCATCAAAATAAAAAACGACCTAATTTTCCACGAATATACACATTGATACTTCATTAAGAACATGAAGCAAAAAACACTTATACTTTTCTTAACAATATGCCCTTAATACTGTTCGTATTTAACAACGGTTTACGTTAAAACAAACGTTGTTATTTTTTTTTTTATTTATGTGTTGGAAGTACTGCCAGTACACTGTAGAAACTGAGATACTATGTTTTGCTTCTCAGAAAAAAAAAAAGAAATTACTAAAGTAACCCATTGTTAGCGTAATATTTAAGTCAATTCCCTAATATTTGCCATTTATGAATATGTTATGTTCTTTGTAACACTGCATCTGCCAACCTACTGATCAATTTAAAGACTTCTCTAAGATACACAAATGCCGTAAGTGGGGTGGGATTTCTTCGGGACACTTTTAGTTATAATGTTTTTATTTTACATGTTTGTCAACTGTCACTAAGTAATAATGAAATGTCACGTGGATATTTATTATTTGTAAATTATCGCAAGTAAATTTCTTCAATCCCTATATGGGAAAATATATTTTTTGGAATGTCCCAAAGTTATCTCCGCTCACGGTAGAACAGAACACAAGTTTTCAGACTACCTCTGTAGCGTAGTCGGTTAACGCCGGTCTACAGTAAGTGAAGTCCTGGGTTCAAATCCCGGCTCGCGCATGGCTGTAGTGTTGTTCCTTCACCACACTTCTCATTGTTGAAGGGTCGTAAAACTCTCTCACTTCACTTCACAAGTTTTCTTCTGCTTATTTGTGTCTATAAAACATGTTTTTCAGTTGAGCTGTTCTTCGTAACGTATGAAGCCGATACCATACGACTGTCTTCAGTGACGATACAAGTTTTGTGCATGTATTAATGCTTGTGCGTATGTTTAAGGTGTGAAGTACGACGCTACGGGACAGTTGAAGGGACCGAATTCATTAATAAGCACAGATGAATTTGCGAAATGGAACGAGTCTTATTTCACTATGGGACCAGAAACGTGGAGTATTGTTGATGGGCCTAACGTCACACTAGAGGTAAGAATGTATCTCACACAATTGAAAGACACTTGAAAAATGGCAGGAAATGTTGTTTGATAGTCTCTAACTTTAACATTGAAGGTTTTGTATCGATATTGTGTATTGTATATTTGAAGCATTGTTTCTCTATTCTTCACGTCCAGTTTGAACTGTACAGCTACTAACACACAGAACACGTGTGATTTGTCCCAAAACTGTTCACACGTGTCACAAATTGCACCATCCAACAATAGCAGCATAAAGGTACTGAAGTTTAATGACTTTAAATATTTTCGCGATTATTCCCGTGTGTCTAACAAATGAGTCATATTATCATGACCAAAATACAGGGTGTCCACACCGAAATGCCCTAATTTCAACGAGTTCGCATTGCCACAAAAATACAGATATGGAAATGGTGCTAGCTTATATAGCACGGTAGAGGTTCCAAGTTTCATGAAAAAAATCACACCACTTCCACGTGAGCTCCTTTAGTGACACGGAGGATATTAAGCCGGTACTCAAGTTCCGTCCACGTCCGCGCCAACATGTCTGGCATGATGGCAGCAATGGGCTCCACAATTTGAGCACGGAGATCCCGAAGGTCTCGTACTGCAGTGGCATACACCCTGTCCTTCACATAGCCCCACAGAACAAATCCAAGGGCGTAATGTCCGGGGAACGTGGAGGCCACTGAACGGGGCCATCTCGTCCAAACCAATGACCAGGGAATGTGGCGTCAAGAGCACGACGCACATCGAGCAACCAGTGGGGCGGAGCGCCATCTTGTTGAAACCACATATGTGGTTGGAGGTGTTCAACCTGGGAAAACGCATACTGCTCCAACATGTCCAGATACGTCGTCCCGGTGACTGTCTTCTCTGCGAAAAAGAATGGTCCGATGACCATATCGCACATGAGGCCACACCAAACGTTAACCTTTGCGCTGTCTCGCAAATTTTCAATTGTGGAATGTGGGTGCTCCGACCCCCATATGCGAACGTTGTACCTATTGACGGTTCCCGAGATGTGGAATGTCGCCTCGTTGGAAAACATGATGCGTGACAGAAAAGCAGGGTCCTGGTCGCATCTGTCTAGCATATCACATGCAAAGGCGTATCGTTGGGGGTATTCGTCTGGTATCAGGGCCTGAACAATCTGAACCTTGTATGCATACAGGTGCAGCTGCTTTCTGAGTACCTTATGGACGGTCGTCCGCGGCATTTGAAGTTCTCGCGATGCTTGGCGAATTGATTTTCGTGGACTTCGTTGAAATGCTTCACGGACATTTTCGACCTGTTCATCAGAGACCCGCCGACCTCCTCCACGTCTTTTCTCTACGCTTCCAGTGTTCAGAAACTGTGCATGCCACGACTTTATCCTCTTGGCATCGGGCGCAGCTTTGTTGTAAACACGTCGAAGTTCCCGTTGCACTTTAATTATGGACTTGAACTCGGCGTACCACAAAACAGTTTGAGTCTTTTCCTGTACAGACACCATTTTGTTGTCGGGAAGTCACCAACACCACAATGCTTCACTTTACGGCTCTGCAATATTCAGGCACAAATTTGGTACATTCAAGGACCCAATGAGCATGTCAGACCTGCAACAAACATAATATTTCTATTTTTACATGACCACTCAAATTAGGGCATTTCAGTATGGACACCCTGTATAATCTTAATATATAAAATGAAGTGTCCTGACACACTCACTCACTCATCAAAGCACAGCCCAAACCGCTGAACCTAGAACCATGAAATTTTGAGGGAAGCTTCCCCTTGTCCCGTAGGCAGCCACTAAGAAAGGATTTTTCGAAATTCGATAATTAAAGGGGCGAAAAGGGGTGAAATGTGTTTTGAAAGAATCCTTGATATCTCACCAACCGGGAATGTTATCATAAATTTTTTTAACTTCATAATATTGCCCAAAGAAATGCATATTCGCAAATTTTTCGATTTTGCGAAATTAGAAAATAAAGGGGGTGAAAAGCCGTAAAATATGTTTTTCATTACTCCGTGATTTCTCCTAAATCATTTCAGATAGTGAGGTGATTATTTTTTTTAAAATGATGCTTAAGTAAATATCTAAACAGTATTTTTACACTTTTTCAAAATTCGTCCTTGAAAGCTCTTAAAAAAATAAAACGTGTTTTAAAATTATTCCCACTTATCTCCTAAACCAGTGGAAATATTTAAATGGTTTTTGCTTTAAAATAAATCTTACGTAAAAATTAAAAAGTGTAATTTCAGGATTTTTCGAAATTCGTCCTTGAAAGCTGTTAAAAAATAAAATGTGATTTCAAATAATCATCTGTACCGCTTATAGGCCTACCCGTTGAGATATCGAGATGATTTTCTGATAAGAATGAAGCTTATGTAAATATCTACAAAACAAATTAAGGTTTTTATGAAATTCTTAGATTAAGTAGGTGAAAAGCAGTAAAATGTTACGGTCTCACCATAGAGGTATTATATAGTAGAGGGAGCATGACGTCACAAATGTGTGTCCAACATGGTCTCGAGAGTTTGGTGTTGTTTATTTATGTTTTATCAGCGTTAAAATGCAGTCGTGTTGTTTGAAACTCATGGCGTACCTTCCAGAATATATATTTAGTGATGTGGTGTCACCAAGATCTCGGTTCAAAACCTTATAGTAAGTACGTAGCTAATATTTACTTTTTACTAAAAACAGCTGGGTTAAGGAAAACAGTAATGTGGCGACATTGTTTACATTTGTCGTTCTGAAATATCTACGCAATTATACTATGCGATAAAATGGTAGTATACTCTCCTTAGTTAATATATTCATAAGGTACCAAAATAACCCAACATAGTTGTGATTACTAAGCAATTATTATCTTTTCTCTCAATGTTATTTCAAACCTCCCGCGCATATTTCACTAAAGTCACGTGACATGTTGAACACACAATTTCGTATGCAGCTGTATAGAGGATACTCCCTCTACCCTATATTTACTCTAAGGGTCTCACGAAAAAAGAGAATTATCACGGAGAAATAATTCAACAGTCGTTTCTTTTTGCCAACCTACTCATAAATAAAACCTCTTTGGACTGTAGCCTGTACGTACGAAAGAATTATCACGGCAAGCCTTTAAGCATTCAGTCAGGTATTGTTTAAAGTTTGTGGTGTGGGAGAGGTAGGGTTACGGGTTCGTATCCCGTGCAAGACTTTGCGATGGGAATTATAGCGCATCTTTTCTGCTTATGGCTCACCTAGTCGTTAAGTGTAGGTATTAACTTCTTGGCAGACGTATCAATCCTCGGGGACTCTTAACGAAGTAAAAAATTGTTTGGCAACTGTTTATTTAAAAAGTAATGAAATCAGCAGTATCACCCCTTTGCTTCACTTTTTGTCGTTTTTACACATACGTGTCGCGAAAATATGTTGTTCCAACATACCCTTTAAAACACTGTAGTTTATTGCAAAACGTATGATTGTGTGATGTACGTCTGCCTCAGGCATATAATATTACAATAGTGGGATTTTGACTGGCTCAGTCAAATAGGGCAACAGCTCCACGTACAGGCGAAAGACAGTAATCTTCTGGTAAGATGAACGTGCGTTGAAACCCAGCAAACAGTCAAGTTTTCCCGCGATAAACCAATATCTCTACCTATAGATGTTAGAGCGCTTACCTGGCAATACATTCACAGTGAGTTTAAGTCCCCGTCGATTTATTTTTACTTAGCTGAATTTGACCCTTTTTCTTTTCACGTATTAGAACATTACATTAAATATAGTATAATCTACATTTCCTCAGGTTTGTCAATTTTTTTCCTCACTTATAGTGTAATTTTTTACCTGACATGTAAGGGAATTTTACGTTATTTATCACAGTGTAATTAATTTACCACGTTAATAACGATGCTAGAAGTTTGTAAGAGGTATCTGGAGCTACGAAGACTGCCTTGCATCTAACAGGTGTTGAAGAGCGCGTGCCGTGAGGAACTGCCAAGACAGAGAATAGGCGGTTATATTAAGTCACGAGGTTAGCCTAACTAGAGCAAAATTCCAGCTTGAGGCATTCAAACAGGAACCCCGAGATGAATTATCAAACGACCAATAAGTCACGGGACCCTGACTTGCTTACTGGCTTTCAGAAACAACCTGGTTACCGAGTAAACATGGTTACCAGTCTCAGGTAACCAACCTATCCTAGTAGGTTATTTAATATAACCTTCTAATGAAACAGTTTACAGAGTCTCGAATCTGATCGACTGGATTAAAAATGGGGACTTAGGGGACCACAGGTTTACAAGTATGTTTTGGCCGTACGCTTCTAAACACTTCTGTACTGGCCTGTGGCAATGTCCTGCTGAAAAATCCTGTTCGCTCAGGTAAAATATTTGTGGGAGTACATCATCTCATAGGAAGGAGAGTAACTATAAATTAAAAAAAAAAAAAAAGTATTTTCGTATCTGCATTTTTAGCTTGGACTCTCAGAAAGGGATGAATACAAACGGTGTTAGATTATTCTTGGAGATGTATTGCTTAAAATACTGACGCCCATCCCCTGTGAAGAGTAGAAAACAAGATTATTCAGAGACTACACTCGTCCAGTCAGAACATACCTTACTGTCACCCAGTTTCACTGAAAACTGTTTTTTTACGTAATAGTCAAATTTTATCTAGACGAAGAATTGTGTCGTTTCATCTAACTGGTTTGTTAACGAAAATTTGTTAGTTAAATTGTGAGCTAAATGCGTAATGTATGTGTCCTGAAATTAAAATAAGAAAGCATATCAAACTGACTTCAAACGAAAACGAAACTGTAAAAAAAAAAAAAAAAAAAAAAAAAAAAAAAAAAAAAAAAAAAAAAAAAAAAAAAAAAAAAAAAAAAAAAAAAAAAAAAAAAAAAAAAAAAAAAAAAAAAAAAAAAAAAAAAAAAAAAAAAAAAAAAAAAAAAAAAAAAAAA
>PNEQ01027953.1:0-22972 GCA_003012365.1 Medauroidea extradentata | reverse complement strand
CGGGTTCGTGGCCTTAAAAACCGGTGTTTATCTTAAGAATATGACGGAGCGTTAACACGTTGGACTCGTATTAAGGAGAACCCGGTTTCCCGATATCGGTTTTCCATGGTTTCCCGAAACGCCCCAGGTGAATGGTGGGATGGTTGTTTAACAAATGCCATGGCCGACTCTTCTCTCAGTTCCTGTCACTGTACCCAGTTGTGTGTGTCCGTCCATACTGACCTCACTGTCGACGAGACGCAAAGCCCCCTTACCTGCCTACTCCTACATGCGGCTTAGTACAATCTGAAAATCTCGAGTCATTTGTTTAATCTTGTGCCATTTTTTTGTCATAACACATATTAAGAAGGGAGGGGACATATTTAAATCAATACTAATACCAATAACGATACCTTTTCTTTTTCGAAATGAATAGAGAAAATAAAAAAAAACAATAGTGAAATATAGTAATTGTAGCAACATTTTGTCACCTTTGTGAGCAAACATTGCTTTGATTTCGACGTAATATACTGCGCTAAAGAAATGAGTCGCCTAGGTAAAAAAAAATCTGTTGTGTATGTTTCATTACGGTTTTTTCTATGTTCTAAAAACCTGTGGATTTTAATAAACGCTGTTATTTTTAATCAATGTACAACTCACTCTTAATTACGGCAGTAGTGGAAAATTGACAAGTTGCGGTGTTTAAAAAATACTGAAACCCTTGGTTAGGTTAGCCAATGATTTTACCGTTTCAGTACATGTGATAATTTGCGAATTGTATCCACGTTACAACATTGAGCGGTAGAACATTTCGTTTCAATGACTCACGTGCACATCGGCAGCTTTGCTTCATGGTTATTGGCAGCGTGTCTTTCGCTTGGTTGCACCAATCAGAATAAGCTTATTGCGACAGCATACGTCTGTGATTTGCCAGTATAACACCAGTAACAAGTGAGAGAAATTGAACACGGAACCTTTAGAACGCGAGTCCAACGTATTATTGTTTTACCATCTAGCTCGTTCTCCCTGCAGCTAATTCCGGGTAGGCTTCAGGCTACTCTGCACCGAAAAAAATGTAATTTTATACTGTATCAAACAACGGCCAAGTTTCCTACAGATAAAATATTTTTCGTTTCATAGTTTTCCTACAAGCGTATGTCAATGTACCATTAAACTATTTTCGCTGATTACCCAACGTTAGAACTATTCAAAGTATCAAAATGAAATACTTAGAGTAAAAGTAAATGTATTAAGTTATTGAATATACTAACATTTTTGCATATATTTGAGCCCCTGTATTAAAAATAATTTTGACGTGAAACAAAAAAGTGTCATTCTGCAGTGTAGTACATTTTATTTCGCTCTAAATTATTTCATTCGTATAGTTTGGATAGTGTTTACGTTGGGTAAGTAACGAAAATTGTCATATCGTTAATTTGATACGCACTTGTACGAAAAATATGGAACGGAAAAATATTTCATTTGTGGGAAGTTACTTCTAGTGTAACGTGTACGAGTTGGACACTTTTTGGTGCAAATATAAAATTACGAAATTTTTCGGTGCGGAACGCCGTTAAGTCATTTCGAAAGCGCATAATTGGTTTTCAAGTAGGATATCAAACTAATAGAATAACTTTCTTACCAAACTACAAACACACTTACTATCTTGCCTCAAACACGTAGAAATTTCTCTCTTCAGATTTTATTGAAAAAATGTTATTAATAATTTTCCTGTCAGTGCGTATTCATTTACTCCTTGTAGTGCTGACGCCAATGTATTGAACCAGAATTACGAGGGAAAATAGAAAAAAAAATACTTTGTCCTCGTACATAGGCCTACATGCAATTAATTATCGCAAAAATTTTACCCGTAGTTTACGAAATAGCTTATCCCCCCCCCCTCCAAAGTAAAATCATTAACTGTCATATTTTGTATGGTATAAATTTTGTTTTAAAATTATAGTATTTTGATGTTTGCTATTTAAAATACGAATAACAAACGTCCTTTACTTTAAGTTTTAACATTTGGTATTATTTATTAACAGAGAGAAGGCGGGATATGGTTTGGTTGATTTCGTGTTCAGGATATGCTGCCTAAATTTTTGGTGAGCACTTTTTTCAAAATGTCCATTTATAAAGCTTTAAATGTTTCAGGTGGATGATACATTAAGAAACCTGTGGATGGATGAGCTGATTGCTGATCAGAGTGGGCTCAAATTAGCTTTGGAAACGTATAAACGTCTGAGTTTGTCGGAAAATGATACAGTTCTTCCTTGGCTAGGCATGGACACCGAAGAACTATTCTTCCTTTCAGCAGCGCAGGTATGAAACGATTCATATCATTTTAAGCAAAAATTTTATGTTATTAGTCTATATTTTATTTCGAAAGCGAATTAAGTGTCTCTTAATTTAATGAAAATTTGGTGTAATAATATTGTAATAAATGTCCAATTATAAGTCGTATTTGTGAACTACAAATAAAAAAAATTAAAAAATCAAGATCTGAAGTAGATTTAATTACTGTAAGAACATAAATTAATATTTGTATTAATCTCCAGTAGTTCTTTTAATGCACGTTTTCTTGGAGATTATAAATAGGTTTTGCCTGAATTAAATAACAATCTTAGCCACAGTAAAATATGAATTTCAAGACTGCTAAATAAATCGTCGGTTAACTACAGGGTCTTATTACGTCAGAATGTATTTAAACTTTTCTTCAGTACGAGTTTACATTACAGTGACTGTGTATCATTATTCATTAGTCATACGTCATTTAGGAAAATGTATTTCTATTTTATTTTAATTGACACTTTAACTGCCGTTATTCAAGTAATGCCTTTCGGCAAACAAGAACAGCCAGAGTGCGTAGATATCACAAGGTAAGATAATGTTTTGTTTGGGCCAGTGAGGACAAAAAGTGTAATCGATGTTACAAAGTGTAACTTATTGTACAGAGATTGCTTTGTTCAATATAACTGAACTAGCTTTAAACCAAATCATCGTAAAGAAGCAGTTTAAGAGGGCAGTTATTGTTAGCGAGAGGGAGGGGACGTTTGCAGGTAGAAGTTCATGATTATGTTGAGTACTGTACGTAGTTTTGCAAGTTCGGGCACCTTCAAAAAGTAGAATCATTCATCATTTTTGTGATTTCTAAAATACTGTAATATTGAAATTATTGACAGATTATAAACAAATTTCTAAATTACGTATAAACGAAGAGGTTAACTTGAGATTAATGTTATTTTTTTAAAAAATTAATGGCACCATTTTTATATGCAATGTGTGATTATAAATTTGCTTGAAAAAATCTTGCAATGGGAGATAATGGCTTTGAGAATAATCTTGATTGCCCCAATAATTGTCTGTGTTATCTTTAATTTGCCGTCCTGAGTCTTATCAGTTGTCATTGTTATTTAGTTCGGTTTTCCATTTTGGTTAGACTGCTGCTAGTTATACCTCTTGCTATAAATGTTGGCTAATCACGAAGGGAAACAGAGATAGTGTAATATGTAAATTCCGCCCGCCTTTGTGGTATAAATTATAAGCAAAATTTCTGTTTTTCCCAATGCTAATCTGAAAGTAACTGTGTTAATCAAACGTATTTTCGTGTCTTTTATGTTATAAATTTTGAAATTATTCTGTATTGTTTGCTAAAGGAAGAGAATATTTCATATAATTTAAAAATTATCGTTGCTTTATTGGCATTATATATGCTTAGTTGAACAATCATTTATGTACCCTGAAATATTTTTTGCAGGTATTTTGTACTAAGTCAACCGTGCTGGATAACGCTATCAGTATGTTTCAAGATGAGCATTTACCTTCTTCTGTAAGGTAAGTTTTTTAATTCCAAGGTCGTCAAAAAAGGTCTAGTTATTTTTCGATGATGACCTTAACTGCTGAGGTCACCAAAATTGGGTGATGGGTATCTAGTGTAAGCCATGGATTTTCAAGCACACTTTATTTTATTCATATCGTTCTTTACTATCCAAGTTACGATAATGTCGGGGGAGGGGGATAATACTGTCAACTTTAGATATAAATATATTTTACAAAGTCTTATGCGTAACACCAAACAAAACAAAAGTACTGTTTGAATACATTATCGCAAACATATAACTCAATGATTTACACATTGTATTTTTAAACACACACATCAAAACATCTACAAAACTATATAAACGGTGGTTACATACACGCATGCACAAGTAAACGGAGCACATTTAATATAGTACAAGAGTCTGTATTTCTATATGTGATTTGTATGTAATATCATCAAATTTGCGTACTATGTTGTGGTTTTGTTTAGCATGCAAACCCTTCTACGTGAAGAATATTCTATAATTTTAGCACATGAACTGTTAATACTTTCAGTAAACCAAAATATTACATCTGTACGCTACACCCTATTATATTTACTTTAAATATAGTCAGAAGTGACTATCTGAGGTTGCTGAATGACTATATGTACGCCAGCGAAACAATTCTCACCCCCGTATCCTCTATAGTATCTAATCTGTAGATACGCGGTACAGAACAGCGTACAAGTTTCCTGACGAATTGCTGTTACTTCGGGATTTCAAGCGGTAGCAATATGTTTTTAATGATAGGAAATCTCTACAGAAATTTCAATGTAGTGCTGTACCTGAGTTTTTTTAGAGCTGACTGTACACGACTCTGAGTTGTCTGTGAAACCACCAGACCGATATGTGAAGGTGACTCTCCAGCCAGTAGTGTTCACCAGGCACGGAACCAATTACACGGCAACACGAGCCCAGTTGTTAGAAAATACTACTTCTAGTATGGGGTCGCGGCAGCCGAGTGGTCGGACATTTGCCTCACACTTAGGCGATCCGGGTTCGATCCCCGGCGAGGTTAGTTCCCGGGTTTTCTCATGTGGGTCTTCGTGCAGGAAAATGTCGCTGGCCGGCAAATTTTCTCGGGAATCTCCCGTTTCTCCCGCCCTACTCATTCCGCCACCTTTCCGTCGTAGGTCCTCGTCTCATGTCGTCCTTCAGGGTCCTACGGCATCCAGCTCACACCGTAAAAAAACTTCCTACAATGTTCAGGAAGTAATTAACCTAAACACAGTACGGGACGGTTACCATACTTCCACCTTGTAAATATGCAAACTTTTACAGTTGTTACAATACAAGTCTGGTAACTTAAGTGTACATTTGACTTATTTATAAAGAAGTTTAGGAGTGCAACCATGGATGTCTGGGAAACAATTATACCATACCTACTTTCTACCATACCTACTTTCTTAGTGCTACTATACGCAAGTGTGGCAAATTTACAAACCCTATTTTGCAGTGTATAATTTCAGTACTTTGCCCCGAAAAAAAAGACTTCGATTTCTCGCTAAGCATCCGGATAAATGCACTCACATTACTATGTCAAGTGCAGTACGTCAGAAAGTTGTAACTACATAAACAAAACATGTTCAATTGTTTAATGAAGGTAAAAAAATTAAATTAAGTTTTTAATTCATACCCTTTATTCTATAACATTTCTGATTCCACAGTGGTAAATTACTACCTCATATTCAATTACTACAATGAGCATTACATACTACATAGGAATAATGCAGTGTCTGCGTTATGCTTGTAGTGAAGTTATTGCAGTCTAGCATAGCTTCGTGCAGATACTGCACTTACGCAAAGGATATACAATAACTTTACTTTATTCAATAGGCGTGGTTGTAATATTATGTGAAGATGATAATGCGTTTTCATTAGGCTATTTAAGTTTAGATTGTCGAGAAGAGAAATTTGATATACATAACTTGATTTTAATATTTCCCGAAGTTATTGCGTTCTTGCTTACGAGGCCAATTAAGTTGTGTGGGAAAATCATTGAAAACTGATCAAGGAATCAAACCCTGGTTCAACAGTATGTGAGTTTAGTAACCTCTGCGCCACCTCGCTCGTTCAATGTAGCTGTGTAATCAGACGTTACCGAGATTAATCAAACTGTCATGTGTTTCAAAATCTTCAGTACAAACTATTATACAAAACGGCATGCATTGGAAAAATAATTTTTCTTTACTGTTAAAATGGTTTTATTTGAGGAAAGTGTAATTTGTAAAAAGTGTTCTATTTACTACATATGATTTTTTAATTATTGGAATATTGAAATACATTAGGTTTAGTAGCGTTATTCATATATTTAATCATTATCACTCTAGGAAATACCGCAAAATGGGGATACTTGCAACAGGTGGTGTAACTTGAAACACTTAAATATAAATTAATTTTCTGGTTGGTGAGACTGTAAATGTAAAATTAAGCAGATAATAATTTCCTCACAAAAATGAAGCACACAACAGGAATGTTTATTTTGGTTGAATTTTACTAGCATCTGGAATTATAATATCTATTTATTTGTTACAAGTTAGCCCGCCTGTTGCATTAATCCTCATTCTACGGTAGCAGTTATGTTCGAACGTTATACTTGTGTAGTTGATTTAAAATTTGTGGGGTAACTTTCACCTGTGGGGTAACATTGCAAGAAACAAAATGTTGACCACAGAGTACTGTACATAATGGAGACAGACCATTTTATGGTGACTTTTTTATTTCATGGTCGATTTTAGAGTGGTGGGGGGTGTCTAGTCACAGTATCAATACTAACCACTTACACTAAACATATTTAACTGCTGCCGAAAATATTAATATATTATATAGGATAGCATAAAATAACGTAATATTTTATGAATATATTGCAAAATGATTAAAAAATTTCATTTGAATAAGAATTTTTTTGGACTTGATTTTATTGCATTTTCGGCCGGCTAAGGGAAGGAATGCTTATAAGAACAGTGTGGATGAGTGTGGTTCATTATTACACTGTTTGTAGACTACACGGGGAAATTGTAATAAAAGTATTGTCTAATAAAATTCGTTCACATTAAAAGCCAGTTAGGATCAGTTAGGATAGATCTATCACTTCGTACACATATTTAAAGCATTTATTAGTCAACCACAATCGCCATTCTACAAGTTCTTACAAATGAGTACATTTATTAGTCAACCACAATCGCCATTCTACAAGTTCTTACAAATGAGTACAAAGTACACGTGGAAATAAATAAGCGTGAACGATAACTTTAACTGAACTAAACTCTTTTATCACAACTTTGTAACTTACCTAAGTAGTTAAAAACACAATATACACAAACACACACGAATTTCCAGATTTAAAAAATGAATAAAAATACTATGTCATGATTTTTGAAAGAACTATGCAATGGGAGTGCATGACTGGATTTAGTTACTTGGACATACTTCATTGCGATGTAAATTACTGTCAAAGAAAAGTGAAGATAATAGAAAATCATAAACAGCGTATGCTTCAGTAGGCAGGATACATTACACAACATAAAATTCCATAAATGGAATCGGGCAATAAGGCGAAACAAAACCAGTATTATATCAGACACGATCAGAAAACTACATGCGACACAAAGACGAGACAAA
Organism: Medauroidea extradentata; assembly: GCA_003012365.1. Lineage (NCBI taxonomy): Eukaryota > Metazoa > Arthropoda > Insecta > Phasmatodea > Phasmatidae > Medauroidea > Medauroidea extradentata. The sequence continues at coordinate 15,512 of PNEQ01027953.1, read as the reverse complement.
ACAGAAACACAGCAAATATCAGACACGAACAGAAAAACAAGAGACACAACAATGAGACGAAACAAAACACATTAGTTTTCCAGACAGACAGTAGAACGACGTTTCGCGAACTCGAATCAATTCCCGTCATCAGGTAGAGACACAGGGTGCAGAAACACGAGAGCAGAAAACCATGGGTATATATAGGGTAAACCCACTTATCCTGCCCAGCCAATGGGAGATGAGCTGTCTGTATTTTGTGCGGGTCATACATTTTTCTGTTTGTTTGCCAAGGCGGACCTCAAACCTGGGTTGTCTGCCTTGACGGTATCATGAGTTTTTCTTTTGAGTTTTGATTTTTATTTTTGATTTTAATTTTTTATTCGTTTGTCTTTTTTTTTTTTGAACCGATTCCATCTGTTGAATTTTATGTTGTTTATGTATCCTGTTGACTAAAGCATACTCTGATTATTTATGTTTTTCTATTATCATTAGTTTTCTTTGACAGACATAAATATCGCAATGGAGTATGTCCAAGAAAATTAAACCCAGTCAACACGATGTTCGGTAGCCTCAAACACAAGCCAAGCCATGCTACACACTTTGGCCAACCTAACTTTTCATATGTTTTTAACAACATTCGTGAACTAATGCGCTTTTTAAAATTATATAACTGAACTTTAAGATAACAACTTACTGTTTGAGATGACGAATTGTAATAAATTCAGACACAAAACTACATTATAGAATATTAACTATGTAAGGTTTGCACTGATACTGGGACTCATTAAAAATAAGATATCTAGTGTCACCCCCTGTTTATGGCATTAGTAAATAAGTAGCAAATATTACCTAGGTAGGTAAGATTTAAAAACTAAACCACAATGCCACCATATAAACTTTAAAATCACAAAGTCGCGAAATAATCATGTGTGATGAAAAGTGGTACAAAATGTATTCCCAGTTGCAAAGTACTCCTTGTTTAGATTGCAGTATTGTAAAATAGTAAATATTAACAAATAATTGTGTTACGTTCTTGTTTCAGAGTAAACTTCTTCATATCAAATTCCTACGATTTTGGCGAAAGTATTTGCTCACAGGGAACGAAAATGAATCCAAACTACAGTCTCAAAGTTGTTCCGTTTCCAGAGGAAAAAATCGACGACTCTTAGAGCATGTAAATGATAGAAGTAAGAAGACCAGAAGAATGGTGCAGAAGATGCGAGAACCAACATAATATTTGAACATTTACTTCACAGTGCTGTCTTCAAGTGTCGTTCATGTAGGAATGTGATAGTAGTCGCGTGGATAATGCTTTCTTGCTTAGGTAGCTGACAGTGGTTGCGAGAGATTTAGATTGTAGTTTATTACGGAAGTATAGAAAGATTCGCACACATTACGAAAAGTCATATCGGATCCATCTAATCACTATCCTGACGGATTTAATTGTTTGTAGGCGTGTGATTCTTAATGAGACGTTATTTTTGACACATGTCTTTGAATTACTTCTAAGGACCGATTCTTACATTAAGAACAATAAAATCACTTCCCAAAACATACAATTTTAAAACTAAGCGATTTGGTTTAGCAAAGAATTTGTTTTACTGAAGTGAGACAAACTGTAAAAAAATTACTTCACCAATAACATGTTGTAAGTATTTGTAAACATGTCATAATGTGAACATTTTGATTTTAAAGTGTTTTTACACGCTTTATTTGTGACTGAGTGTTAATAAAACTATTTCAATATTCTTGCTAGCGTATTAGGATATATAGATTTTATAATTCACATACTACAAAAGTTATCTTTAATATATATCTTATTGATAATAAAAATTTTTACTTAACATTTCTGTAATTTTGTTACCTCAAACCTTTCTATTTATACGTAAAATAACCGAAACAAACAGACAAAATTAATGTTATATTTAATTCCTGCATAAATATATCTTAATGTTTCATTAGACTTAATAGAATTCTGTTAACTGTTTTAAAGTATATATAAACGTAGAGTAATAAATTGTTAGATAATGTTAAGGTTTGATGCTATTTTTATGACATAAATTATTTATGTCTATTTTAAATTATTGTTGGGATGTCCGTGACAATTCAAGTAAATGCACGAAAAAGAACCCTTAAAATGATGTAATGTGCTAAAAATTATTTGCTGTCAAAATAACAACTTACTTAATGCATATTTAAAATGTCCAGACAGTTTCAATAGAAAGCTTGAACAATTATTTTTTCTAAGTTTTAGTTCAATTGCACTGGCAGTTGTAAGGCACGTTAATTAGTTTATGTAAGCATTTTATTACAGCATATCATTATTGTTTGAATTTTTGTGAGATTTCTCAGTAATAATAGGCAATTAAATTAAATACGTACTTAATTTGTGTGCTTGCGCACATTTTTTTGGATACTGATGGCAGTTTGTTCCGTGTACAGCCAACCCCCCCAATTTTTAAAACAAACTTTGGGCAAAAAAGGGGAGACTGTACACGAGTAAATACATTAATAACAACAGTACATATTTTATAATATAAATGTTGTCGACGAGAAATCCCACGTCGTTTTGAAAATCCCCCTGAAACGCAAGGCTTCAATATTGCGGCTGCTGTGACGTAATCAGGCGAGAACGCAGTGTGTTCGCCAAGGCTGAGGACAGAATTTTCGGGGCGAAATACAAATGGGATTTTGTGGGTCCGTTATGTGCAAGTATAGGATTATGGGGTCCTTCAGCTTGGGACCAGGAACAATCGTACCCTTGCACCTTCCTGTAGTTGACTCTTGTACTTGCTGCCATCTGCGTATTGCAAATGTACTAAGAAAGACAGAAAGTACAAATTAGCTTGACGGTAGCTGTAACAATGGTCTCTCACATCTTGTGTAGTACCTAAACGTACAAAATTTCCTTAAACATGTCGTAAAGTTGTTGGTTCCTTCCCCTTCCCACAAAATTAAGCGTCGACCTAAAATTAGTAAACATGTTGAATAAGGGCTAAATAACGAATACCGAAACTATTATCAGGACGTTATAATTTCTACACTATGTTGGAATAAAGGCCTAGCACGTAAATTGCCATTGAGTTTTGTATTTTATTTGTGTCATACTTGCGCACATAATGTGAGTAAACATAACGTGTATATAGAAATGAAACACTTGAGCTCTGTTGTATGATAGCACATAGCAAAACGCCCGTGAACTACTGTCTATGTAAGGTCGGCGGTCGTCATGTGAGTCCCTCATGCACTGAGACACAGTGGTCATATTGTCGGCTTGTCGCTCGTGCAATGCAAAGAACGGTCTCTAAAAATATCGTAAACTTAAAAAATTGCGTACTTCAATATTATATCAAAATTTTCGTAAATAAATTACAATTAAAAAAACAAATAATACGAAAATTAAATTATTCGCCCAAACCTTGCAAAATTTTTCTCTTATCCTGTTTGCAGAAAGTAGATTGCCGCTACACGCCAAATTAAAAAAAAAAAACCTTACCTTTTTTTATTTTTGGTTTAATTTAACCTACGTAACTTAAAAATACACACAGCATTTTAAATATTAAGTAAGGCTTTCACGTCAAGTTATGAAATTAATACAATTAGCCTATAATAATTTTCAACTCAAGTTGTTTGGAAAATATGCATCTAAGACGTGCCAACAGCATAAATATAAGTTTTTTTTTTTAACAGCGATTGTGAAGAAAAGAAAATTGATCAAAATTTTTATAAATAGATATTAATTTATTGTCATATTTATGGAATGGAAGTGGGAATGTATTTTTCTAAATTTATAAATTGTGATCAGTAAACCAAATCATTTCGTTATGAACACATGTTAGCACATTATCCTTCTCTTATACTTTGAGAAGATAGATTTATTTTTCAATGGTGAGTGTTAGTCTGGTACACTTTCCTAGATCAGTAGCATCTAAGAGGTGAAGAACAAGTCTTCATAATACATATAGGTCTCTGCAACACAACTGACCCGTGTTGAAGGTGTATAGTCGAATCGAATACCACTTATCTTGAAACACAATAGCCAGTAGCATCTAAGAGGCGGGGAACAATTCTCCATGATACACCTAGGTCTCAGTAACATATCTGACAAGTGTTAAATGTATAAAGTAGGATCGTTTACCGCTTGTCTTGAAACACAACCACAGCTAGTAGCATCTAAGAGGCGGGGAGCAATTCTCCATAATACACCTAGGTCTCAGCAACACAACTGACAAGTTTTAAAGGCGTATAGTCGGATCGTGGGTAAATATCAAGTGTAGCTACTCATCGTGTAGGGACTAAACTATTGGTTTTACTGGTAAAGTTTATAAATTGAAAAATCATTTTACCTTTAATTGCTGCATGTGAATTCAGATACTCAGCAACGCAGGCGTATTTTATTTGTTAGGTGAGTTGTTCTGAATTAATGTAACGCTTGTAATGAAAACAATTTGAAAGTTCTCAAATATAAACAGTTCTCCCCTTATCTGGCTCGTATCCGGTGTAGTTCCTTGTAGTGTCTCTTCCAATTCTAACTGCATATTGTGTAAAAAAAAAAAAAAAAAAAAAAAAAACTCACAAAACTTATTTGCCAAGTTTACTAAACTAATTCATTCGGGGCTCAGCCATATTTTCTTACAAAAAAAACCTAATTTTACACAATCAATCTCAGGGACTCTAGAAACCCATTGTTAAAACATTAAAAATTTTCTGCAATGTGCACATTCAGAAATACAGAAACCAGCACCACGAAATATCCAAAGAACATACTGATTAAAATTGCTCTGAACTGGAGTAGTAATAAGCAACGGGAATATGTTGCATATTAATTAAAGAAAACAATTTTACAACAGCGACCAATTCAAAATTGAATTACTTATACATACATATCACATAAAACAGATAACATAATTTCAAAGCAATAATTTATCTCATCTGGCCAAAGAATAATAAAATAAATAAAATAATAGAAATGATTCGTTGTACTATTTATGTCATCCACACAATAACGTATTGAACAGATATAAGAATGTGTTGATTAATTATAATTACCTCAGGTAACCGTAAAAAGCAATAAAAACATTGCATAGTGTGAAAGGGATCAATAATGCATGGCAAGAGACACTGGTAAATCGCGAGAAAATTTGATTGTTTGCTAGGCTTCAACATGCTATGCATAACACTGAAGTATTGGCTGTCGTTTATATAAAGCATTGTGTCCCTCTTCAATAAACCCAATTATAAATGTACAGTTTTAACACAGAACGTATGATTTGCCAGAAAACTGTTCACACGTGTCATGATTGAGATACTACAGTTTATTGGAAAGTATGTAAATATTTTCGCGATTTTCCAGTGTCTCTATGCATGGCATAATATAGTTTGGAAGAGAAGGATAAAAGGGTGTGTCACTACTGCAGTTGATTGTGCAACGAACCAAACCGTGATAGCAACAGGAAAATCAGAGCGTTATTAAAGCCCGACAAGAGGGGTATATCGCAACAGAAACTTGAACTACACTGTCAACACCTAGCAAAAAGAGAAAACCATAACAGAAGAAGTTTGAATTGAACTCAGTGGACAGTCGGGTAGTGAGGAGCACTGTACCAAAGTTTTACATAGTAGGGTGCAGGGGGTATCAACTCAATAGGCCAATAGGTTTTCTTCTACCATAAATGAATACAGAATGTAGGTGCAACTTCGATACTCACGTAGCTTGGTGGCGCTCAAAGGTCAATTCTACTACAGGTTACAAAAATCAATGTTAAAAGTTTTAAGAAAATTTCTTCCGTTTGAACGTTGGTATCGTTAAGGGGGATTGATCCCTGTCAGATTGGTTTTACGGTTTTTCTTATAAATCAGGGAATGGACACATTGTTTTACTTTTTCACGGTGACAAGGCATAGTTTATTGTTTCATTCAATTTTTGGAATGCATATGGCATTGTTTCCGTTAATGCTGTAGTCGCTATCGTAAATAAAGCAATTTTTCCATTTCAGCTGTTTCCCGTTCCAGCAATTACAGAAAAAAAAAGTTGATAATTTAAAATGCGAAATTGGTTTATTTTCACTTCAAAATTCAGTTAAATGAGCCTATTTAGATATATTTTTACTATAGTTTCGTATTCTTCTGGTCCCTTAGCGATAGCAGCTAATCTAGTGGCTGTCCCTGAGCCAAAATCTAACAAAACACAGTCTCATTCTAAAAACAGAAAAAGTTTAAAATATATAACATGTGATAATACGCGAGAGGCTATACTGTATAGGGTTTTGATATCAATTTAGACACACATTACATTTTATCCCCTTCAAAAACATTAACATATTTCCTTTTTTCACAATGAAGGCCACATACCCACTTATTTTGCAGGTTCCTACATATTTTACTGTACTAAAGTAACCTGTAAACTTCTGGCAAGGACACTTGGTTCATTAAAAAAAGAAGGGGAAGGAATATTCTGGCATTTTGGAGACTGAATGGAGGCTGATTTCCTTATTACTGCAACGCTACTGCTCAAATACACTGGGTAACATGAAAACCATGAAAACAGTCTGGAATAACATTACATTTCAGTTAAAGGTTCATTAATTTTCAAATTATGCATACGCATATTTCAGGCGCATCTGGAGAAACTGTCGTGTCGAGTGCATAGCTCCTGTCTCACACGTATGTTAAAAAACTGTTTAGTATTTTTGTGACGTTTGCTTTATAACAGCAGGGAATGTTTAATGCTGGAAAGGTTGTTCTTATTGCTTTCTAATTATTGTCTGTAAAATATATTTTTGCAAGAGTATATGGTAAATGTGAAAAGTGTAGATCAGCAAAGCAATTGTTATTACAAAATCTTCTACATGTAAGATTCAAGCAATTGAGTTATAAAACCACAGCTGAAAGTTACAAGATGTCACTGATAATGGGTACACTGCAAACAATTTGAGTAAAGTACCTTCTGAATGTAGGTGATGAGGCATGCAACACACATACCTGGGCACCTTTTGGTTTCGGTGCTACGGCAGGCAGTCAAAAATACAGCCAGCAAGTCAGCACCCATAAATAGTGACATTTTTCATGGGTTTGAAATATCACCAAATGTTTATCGGGTGTGGAACATAAATCAGAGCTAAAAGCATTTTTTAAGCCAAGTTGTTAAGCAAACAATTTTCTCGAATAATGTATTCCTGTAAAGCCATATCTGTAGTACAAATATGGCACATATAACTGTAGTGCACGAGATTACGCGTAACAAATTCATAATTCTATGTACATGTTTGCCCACAAAGTTGGCAAATGCAGTGTTGAGTAATTTTTTGTACTAACTTTAAAAATGTGTACATATCAATTGACGTAGTAGTAATAATAATAACAATAATAATTATAATAAATTCACTTGCTGTTGGGCAACTGCCCAGTAGCAAGCTATTACTACTTCCGCAATCAACTAACAATCCCTTCCTAAACCTTCCAACCCCACTCAACATCACCAACTCCTCCGAAAGTGAATTCCACTCCCTCACGGAATTCCTAAGCGTTGCATTCTTACTCCGTTCTGTTCTGCTCATCATCCCTTTGATCTTCTTACTGTTATTCCCTCTTCCTCTATATACTTCCTTAGTTAACAGGCTGTCTGACTTACTCCAGCCTCCCTCTCCACTCACCATCCTATATATCGTGACCATTCTTTCCACTCTTCTCCTTTCCTTCAATAAGTTTCACCCCAATTCCTTCAGCTTCACAGACAGCCAAAAGTTGCCTTCATCACATCCGCCTGCCCTTGCCTTCTCCATTTAACCTTCATACACTTTGCTATGCATCTTTGCATCTTCTACAGCTCCGCACCTCAATTCCACGCATGGGTCGCACTCTGCTGCCGCATACTCTTAACAGTGGTAGTACCATTGTAATATACACCTTTTCCTTCACTGCACTACCAACACCCTTCAGTACCCTTCCCGGTATACCTAGAGCCCTTCTTCTTTTAGTAATCACTCTCTACCTGCCTTCTCAACCCTTAGTCACTCTGTATCATTATGCCTAGGTACTTGTATTCTGAAGCTTCCTCCATCTCCTGGCTTTTCCATTTGTATACGTCCGTACTCCTAACCTTCTACATCTTATTACAGTCATAAGTTGTTTTTGTAATTATAATACGCAGTAGATGTGTCACTATATATTATGGTTTAAACATTTAAAACAAACCAGGAACAATAGTCCCTTTTATAAAAACAAAACAACCACCTTGCTGTTATTATTTGCATCTTTTTCAGTTCCCTCCTCTTACCTTCCACACATGGGTCCCATACTGTATCAACATACTCCAATATTGGCTTAACCACTGTCTTATGAGCATTCTGAGGTGCGGGAGCTGGAGAATGCATAAAGACAGACAGAGAGCTGGGTGATAGGATGAATGGAGAAGAAAAGAGCAGGCTGGTGAGGACGAATGGAACTTTCGACCATATGTGAGACTGAAGGAACTGGGGTCATACTCATTGAAGGAAAGGAGAAGAGTGAAAAAAACTTGTCAGGATATACAGGATGGTTAATGGAGATGGAAGCTGGAGAAAGACAGACTGTCTGTTAACAAAGGCAGATTATAGAGGAAGAGGGGAATGACAACGAGATGATCAATTTGATGAGCAGAACCAAGCAGGGTAAGCAGTCATTGCTTAAGGTTGTTCAAGTGGGGAAAAATTACAATTTTATATTTGTATGAAACAGTGTCAGTTTTATACACATTACTTGAGAGAACATATACTTATAACGAAAAAAAAATTAGCTCAGCTAGTTTTCCCGTAATGGTAGTTCAAAGTCAAAATTTGCGTATTTTTATTTCATGCAAAACTTGAAAACCAGTTAACATAATGGAATGGAAAAAATCATATCAAAACTACGTGTCATTGTCTATGGCTTGTGGTACATAAAACACATAACAAAAAATTTTTATGTTTAATAAAAAATTTCAAAATTTTAACATTTTTTGGTTACTTTAGGAAATTTATTTTAAACACAAAAATATTTTACATTTGGGTTTTTATATGCTTCAAGCCGTAGTCCGTGCCATGTAGTTTTGATGTGATTTTTTCAATTTCATTATATTTACTGTTTTTCAAGTTTTGTATGAAGTAAAAATATGCAAATTTTGACTTTGAAGTGCTATTACGAGAAAACTGGCTGAGCTATTTTTTTTTCATTAGACGTAAATGTACTCTTAAGTAATGTCTACAAAACTAACACTATTTCATACAAATATAAAATTATGATTTTTCCCCACTTGAACAACCTTAAGTGGTATGTCAAGGAGTGGAATTTACTTTCGGAGGAGTGGCGTGATGGGCACTATGGTAATTTGCAAAAGTTAATATGTACCCCAAATTACATATGAAGCAATGAATGATCCAATAGACTGTCATTAAATTGAGTAAATTTACTTGGATTTTCAAATGAATTGAATTTCATATGTTTTTGCGGTATAACTGGCGTTCGTTTACTACACAAGGCTATTTATTAGGACCCTCACACTTAAACTAGCACAAAGTGACGAGCATATTTATTTACAAGAGACATTGTGGTGCACAAGTATTCTGCACTGAAATGTACAGTACATTTTCAATGTGTAAAAATATGTAATCAGTTTTAATTTAAGCAGTTATGTAATATTGTTTCGTTAAACTACCAGAAATCCTCTGTTGTGTTAACCTGTAAATACAAAAATTACTGATCGAGATATTTATGCTTTAGGATACGTTTGGAATTTAACGCAACAAGTTAGGAAATGAAGCCCATGATAGTGTGAAATTAGACGTTACTCTATAAAAAGTGCTGAATGCTTTCTGAAATAATATCACAAGAGTTCAAGTAAAATTCGTTACTCAATAATTCACTCATTGTTTGATGAACTTCACCATAAATAGCACTCAACGTTACAGTAAAAGTTAAAAATGTATGTACTGTACATGTCAGCGGTACAGTTGCGTGGCAGTATGTGCAAGGAAACAAGCCAAGGGCAGAAAATTGATAAGGGGCAGGTTTAAGAAATGGCTAAAGAGATTAGTGTATAAGGAAGAAATGTTGGAAAATTCATGTAGCATAAAAATGGGTAGCGCTGAGGGGAGGTTTAAAGATTAAAATGCAAGTATAGGTAGATTTATGCAAAAAGGAAGAACAAAAGGAAATTGTAGAAATTAAGATATGGTTGTCAAGGCAAGGAAGAGAGCAACACAGAAAGATCAACTAGGGAAATAATAGTTACTGTAAGTGAGAGTGACTTTGGGACGTTATATATTTATTTTTACGCACTGTCCTAACTTAGGAAAACCGTCCTCCTCTTCGACACAGCTCTGTTAGAAAATTTAAATTTACTTACACATTAACCTTAAATGAGGATTCAAAAATTTTTTAGTAATGACTGAAATATTTTTATGCGCTTCAAAGACATGCACGCAGAACAGCACGTTACGATTAAAAATTGTGAGATATACAAAACTAAAGTACTTATTTTCAAAGTTTTTTAATTATATAGAAATGTTTTATATTTTACTGTCGGATCAGATATTAACAAGAGTATATAGCCTGTTGATTGCAAAGAGGTATTTGGGCAGTGGCAAATTGTTTGTATGAGGACTGAGAAAATTATTATTAATTAAGTTTACACAATAATGTAAGAGCACTGTGACTACATTTGTTTCAAATGCCTTCTGCAGAGTTAACTCTTAAGTACTTGTTTCATATACTTGTAGAAAGCCTTTGACAAAGTTCCTCATAGAATCATTATGAGAAATGTGGAAGGACTGCTGGATGACAAGAGTGGGTGGTTGGCTGGATTAAGGACTTTCTCAGTGGACGAAGTTAGAGAGTGAAAGTGGTAAAGGTAGTGTCCAAAGACGGAAAGGAAGTGTGTTGGGGCTTTTGTTATTCTCAATAATGGCGAATGAAATGGGATTCGGGATCACAGGAAAAATAAGACTCTTTCCAGATGACTGTATACTATATACAGTGGTGGGCAATGGAAACAACTTGTGGGAGGATATTGATATGCTGTGGTCTATGACAATGAAAAGAATAAAGATTAATGTGCGTAAAACAAAGTTGGTGAGGTTTACTAGGAAAAGAGTTGTAAGTAGGGTAAATATCAAGAATCACTACTCATCGTGTACTTCTCAACCTATTGATTTTAGAGGTATAGTTTACTGATGAAAAATGTTTCTATAGACATTATAAGTAATCGTAAGTAAAGAAAACGTAGTTTTCTAACATTGAAAAATTCCTTTTTTTTTTTTTTTTGTGGTAGATTACATTGGTTATCCTAGTTTTGGTTAGATTCGGTTATTTCACCATTAAATTTTATATTTTTCGCTAGGGTAGGTAAGGTTAGGTTACGTAACCTTACTTAAGGTAACCTAATCTAACGTTACCTAATCTATCGAAAAATGAAAAAAACCTAATATTAAAATAACTTAACCTAACCAAAACTAAGGTAACCTAACTTAACATACCCTAACAAAAACCGAAAAATTTCGAAACTATGAAACATCAATTGTGATGCCCATAGAAACATTTTTAGATAATAAACTATGCCTTTAAAATTATTAGTTAGGCAGGTACACGATGATAAGCTATTCTTAATATTTACTGTTAGTAGAGAGGTGTACAGATTGGATGAGCAGTAGATAGTGGAAGCCACAGAATTTAAGTATCTAGGGTTTGTGATACAGACTGATCTAAGGTGGAAAAAGCAAGTGGACAGAGTGGTTACGAAGGGAGGGAGAGCTTTAGGACTGCCAGGGAGAGTTTTGAAGGGAGTTAGTGGCCGAGTGAAGTGAAAGGATATTGCACGATGGTTCGTCCAGTATTGGAATATGTTGCCGCGGAGTGGGATCCGTATGTCATGGTGAAGGTGCAAGAGCTGGAGGAAATGCAGAGAAGGGCAGCGAGATGGGTGATTAATAAATGGAAAAGGTAGTGTAAGGCTGGCGAGGAAGGAAGGACCTTTGGGCTTAGTGTGATGATGAAGGAATTGGGAAGGAAACCGTTGAAGGTCAGGAGGAGATTGGAAAGACTGGTCAGGTGGTATAAGGTGTTGAAGGGGAAGGGGTGGTTTGGCCTGCCAGTTTACAAGGAGAATTAAAAAAATTAAAAGAATTAAAAAAAAAAACAGCGAAAAGATTTAGAGGGTGTGGAGGAGAACGGAGAGGGGTAGACAGTCATTGCTGGTAAGTGTGGCGAGGGAGTGGAACGAACTACGGGAGGAGGTGGTGACTATGAGGGGGGTTGGAAGGTTTTGGAGGGGACTGGAGGACTGGTGCTGTGGGAATGAGAAGAAGTCTGCTCGCAACCGTGCATTAGCCCAGTTGTGAGTGTAAAATGTATTACAAATTATTATGAAAAAGAGGACCTACACATACCCTATCACTGTCTGAGCCTACCTACCTCACCGTACATTCTACTTACCATAGGCAAACCATTTCAATACTTACAGTTTTGGCAATCCTTAAAATGATGAACTCAGAAGATACTGAAAAAAAGAACAGAATACCCCCACTGGGTTATTACTTCACACAGCATCGTGTTCAACATTATGAGTAATGTGAGAACATTAAGTACGAACAATACTAATCGAAAGTAAAATTTCCGACTGTGGTTGTACAGCTGTGCATCTCTTCTTCAAACTTTCTTACAAGAGTCATAAACATCCACGGTTTGCCGAGTCCTCATAAATTACCATGCTGATGTATACATTTTGTAGAAGAGTCCGAAACTCAGTTGTTTTATTAGTTAAATTTTCTAATTATTGGATCTACAGTGAATTTATTATGTACCCATTAAATTATTGTAGTCATTATGAATTGAATTTTTGCTGTTATTTACAGGAGTTTTGTATTATGATGACTGCAAGTACCTACTGGTGTCATTTTGTTATTTTTACAAGAGTGTTAATACTATGCCAATTCTTGGTCATCCAAACAACATTAGGCCTGCCTGTCGGTTGTTCAGGAGTTTACGAAGAGTTTAATGTTACATTGTGACATCAGAAATTTGTCGGTTCGCCTCCATTGCACGTACACGAGATGTTGTTTTTCTGTGTTACAGTTAATGTACCTTTTACCTAGCAACACTTTGTACCCAGTTTTAAATTTCCGTTTTGTCAAATTGCCATTCTTACGTGGTGAGCTATGTGTTTTCGTGCATACCAACTTACACTGCATCAAATTACACACACACACACCGTAGGCCTACATAAATGATGCTGCTAATGCAACTGTACAGTAAAATTATGTGTAAGTGAATTAGTGAGAGATTTTGGTCAGCGATCAACATCAAGGTCTTCAGCGCTGGTGAGGGGTGACATAAGGTGAGTATGGAGTAGCACCGGAATGAAGGGGCGGGAGAAACGGGAGATCCCCGAGAAATCCCACCGACCAACAGCCGGCACGATTCCCACATACGAAAATCCGGGGACCGATCCCACCGGGAATCGTACCCGGATCGCCTTGGTGAGAGGCGAATGGTCCGGCCATTCGGCCACCGCGGCCCTAATTATGTAAATATTAACATAATTTATTTTGGATTTCAGCAACTCACTTATGTTTATGTTATATTAATAACACTAATTATTAATATGTACATATTATTAGAACCAGTTAGGTAGCATTTTTATCACCACATAAGCCTAAAATTGTCTGTGTAGCATGTAGGTCTGGATAAACAGTGCATGATTTATGTTGGGTGAGTTAACTTTTAATAAATAAAAAACTACATTAAAATAAATGTATATATATTTTACTGTTAGCAGGCAGATCCTATACTACAAGTGTTTGTATGCATATTATTGTAGGCTACACAAGGATAACTAAAGTTAACTAAACCTGCAACCTCTAATTCTAGGTGCACTAATTGTAAGATACCGGTGTACACAACTACCTCGCCTATCATGTTACCAAGCTGATCTTTGTGGACATTGCTACACACAATATCGTCTTCAATAAAATGTTTCTTACAAACATAGTGCGTCTGCTTCAAAAATAAATCTTTTCTCGGGATGGCTTTTTGCCACACAAGTCGACGCTCGAAACTTGTCAACTTTTCATGAGAACGGTCATCATGATTAGTTTTGCAAGCTAGTGCAGCACAAAGGTTCGGCATAATGCAATATTATAAGTGAATTACATTTTCGGTTTAAACACGCGCGTAATTATTAGCAGCCTAGTATTTCAACCTTTCAGTGTGAATACAAATGACTTGTTTTTAAACATGAAAATTCATATTTTACCCGCACAAGGTATACCAAGACACAGCATTTATCAAAACTTTTTTTATAATCAATTTATGAAATACACACAATCTTTGTGGTTACAGCCATCTTTATTTACCTTTGTAAACATTGGAAAAAAATTGGCGGGAAGTGGGAAGAGTTTGAGCCTGATCGCCTCGATTACAGCACCAAATATGCGCAGTACTCTCATAAACTTGAAACAAGGGGGTCAAGCAAAATACATTGGCAGATAGGCGAGTGTCCATCTGTTATTCTACGGCCGTGTTGGCGACAAACGCTAAACGCTGTTGGAAGTACGCCATCTTTTCTCGCGATGCACCACAATAACGCGTAAAGTACGTAGTAGTCATCGGCATTAGCTTACATGTAGTCATATTTTGTTGTAACGTATTATTGTTACGCGACATCTATCGTAGCAGGGCCTTTTTAGGTTACATTAGGTTAGGTAACCTAACCCGACCTAACGTAGCATTAGGTTAGGTTTACTAACGTACCGATTTTTTTTTTTTTTTCGTAAGACTACTCATTACCACTCTTGAACCATTTTCTTCAATAAACTCTACCTCTAAAACCTATAGTTTGGCCGTTAAACGATGGGTAGCTACTCTTCATATTTACACCTTCCAGATAATTCCTAAAATCGTAACTATATGTTAAAAGCTGCCCTATCGCTCAATATCACTATTTTATTGTATGTCGACTCAAAACTAATCTTAATATATAGAATGACTAGCAGTCCCCCGCGGCTTTGCTCGCGAGTATTATTCGTAACTGATAATATTTACTTTAATTGAAAAACCTCTTTGTACATAAGATTGGTACTTCAGTCATCAAGTGTTAGAATGTCCAAGCGGCTAGTTGAACTAATTCTACAGAAGGATAAGTAGCTATAGCTGTCCACGCGAAAAGCAGTCTTAAGTTTGTCCCTGCCACTAACAGCGACTTCGCCTGGGCCTTATTTATAAAACTGCCAATTTGACGTTCTATGGTAGTTACAGACATCTAAGGTAAGAGGTTAATCGAATGAGAAACATCTGTTTACCCTGTGCACAACCATTGGTGACAGTGCCCTCAATTATATATTGTCAAAATATTCACTTTAACTTTATTGACATTACAAAGTTTCAGAGAGTTAAGGTTTCGTGGAAACGTATTTGGTGCCCCAAACCTGAGATTAGTGAGATGATATATCGTCGGTTTACTGCCAAAAGTGACAATGTCAAAATGAGATAAAATTATAAAAATGCTAGGAATATGTATATGT
>PNEQ01027952.1:38305-54904 GCA_003012365.1 Medauroidea extradentata | reverse complement strand
TTTGTACCCTAGCTATATAAGCCTTATTATGTGTATAACAGTGTACAGAGTGTATGTGTACCGTATTGAATCTTCACGTAATGCTTGGGTCTTGAAAATAAGATGTGCCTTAGAAGTGTTGTATTTAATTGTGATTGTTAAAACCTGTGTGTTGTAAGATGTGTAACCATTTTGTATTCAGGGATCCATAAATTAATCTTTGCAGAAGATATTACATTTGGAGCGTAGCTATATAGGCCCTCTATGTGTAAAACAGTGTATAGTGTGTATGTGTACCAAGATTGTACCTTCACATAATGCTCTGGCCTTGAACATAAGGTATAGGCCTACTTGTGTTTAACTGTGATTGTTAAAAAACCTATGTGTTGTAACATGTGTAACCAAATTGCAGTAAGGTTTATTGACTCTATGATCTCTTGATCACTTAGGTAGTGTTATATGTATAATAATAACAATAAAATTAACAATTAAAAAAAAAAAAAAAAGGGAAAGATGATGTAGGCCTACACGAGGGAGGCCTTGGGAATGAAAAGTATGGAGGGGGCAGGTGTGACGTACAGTGATAAAGATGGCAGTGATTGAGTAACATGTAACGAACAAAGAGGTAATAAAGAGTGACATTAAAAATAATTAATGTGTGTATCATTGAAACACACAACAGGAACCTGAAAAATTCACTTTTTCTAATTAACGCAGGCTAGAATTCAAACAACTATAAGTTCGTGTAGCTTTCTCAATTTGCTCTTGATTTACTTGACTCCTGGAGAGCGCTGAGCCAATAATAAAGAATCAAGCACGTGGAGGCATAACCATGTTGTTTCACTGTGTCAGCGAACAGCTAATGCTGTTGTGCATCAGTACACACATATTCCTAGAACCTAGCCTAAAGGTCAGTGAACCCGTAAATTTTTAAGGACTCTACTTATGCCTTTTTTTTTTTTTTTTTATATATAGGCTTTAGTGTCATAGATACAGTGATCTCAGTTTAAGGTCTTCCAGTTTAACGATTCTTTCACTTAAACGACTGTATTCTTTGGTCCCATCTACAGTCCCAACAATCTTTTATCATTCAGTTTACAAACTCCTTCAATTTAAGGACGATTTTTTTGAATCCCTTGAGGGTCCTTAAACCAAAAGATTACTGTATTTCAGCCTCATGGTATCTATACATTCTTGCTAATGTGTTTCCTCCTCTCCCAAGGTGTGCAAATCATTATTTTCATCTTATTATTATTCTACTTGTTTTTCGTCTCCAGAGCCTGCAAAAATCTGTGCACAGTTTTCACATGTATTTCCATTGCACCACGTGCAGATTGCAGGACACTTCAGTCCTGTTTTCACATGTGTTTCCATTGCACCATGTGCAGATTACAGAACACTTCAGACCTATTTTCCTACACCCACAGGCTTGGCCGCAATCTTTCTTGCACTTGCACGAAATTAATTTCAGGAGTGCTTCGGTGCTTCAGGTGCTGGACATTTTGTTGTTTTTACTAAAGTAAGCCCAATCTTGCTTCCTTCCCAACCCCATTGCTCTACGTATATCATACCAAGCCTAAACGTGGTGGTAGGTCCGAAGGGAATTTCGCCGTGCAGCTTATCTTTTAAGGTTGAGGCAATAAGATTGAATTTGCTCTTTGTGACGGATCTTGCAAAGTACAGATAATGAAGGGATATTGTTTCCTTCGAAAATGCCATGAAGAGTGATAAAAAAGCTTTTCCTCCTCCCATAAAGCAGCAATCACTTCAGGATATGCATGTTTTTCTTTAAAAACTTGCATCATTTCGCTTAAATACTTTGTTCTTTTAAAGTGTTTTTATAAACTTACTTTTTCCTACATTAAACATTGCAGTTGTAGTATCACAACTGCTGAACGTATGCAAGAACAATATGTTGTCCGCCAATATCTGTCCATACTGTAGACTTTGAAGAGAGTATATTTATTCAACAATTTTGTCTCTGAGGACAAGAAAATCAATTTTTTTTCCACTGGGAATATCTAATCAAACAATACAGACATACTAATCACAGTATTAATAATCAACGTGTCAGCATCTTCTGTAGCCTGTTGTACTGTGAAATTAGAATCCTCTAATGTCTTCTTTAGCATCAAAATCAGTGACATTGACAACATCTTTAATGTGGATATTTCTGGTGAGAACTGCAAGAGGAATCACTTTATCTGAGTGCTTGATCTTCACAGCATTGAAGTTGTTGCCAACCAGGTGTGTTGGTAATCGCCAGAATACCAATTTCACGAGAGAATTGTGACGATTCTTTCATCTCCAACAACGCTAGTGCGTATAGATATCAATTCTCTGGAAAGGAAGGTGTTGAAGAGAACCAATCAATAATTTTCTTAAAAACTTTTTCATCACGGATAATGCGTGAATTCCTCATGTTTACGTGCTTCTCTGTTGTTGTCATGGATATTCTGCGAAACTGTTTAGTTTCATCACACAATAATAATAACAACAATAATCAGAAACAAAACACAAACGGGCAAGATTATTTCCACTATACGAAAGATATTATTTTAATGTTATGATTGTACTACTTCACGTATTATTGTCTGCCTATTGTTGTAATGTTACGGCCGGAATACAAGGGCAACCTGCCACAGTTATATACCAATAATTTACGGCCAGGCATAGCCAGCCAGTTCAGCTAGTATTGTAATAAGATATCGGTAAATACCCTTAATTTTTTATTAAAAAATTAGTGGAAAACAATGTATTATGTGCTCGATATTTACTGAATATTTGAAAAAACCGTATCGATTGTGCAAATTTTAGACATTTGTTAAATTTGACTCCGCTGTAATGTGTGATTTTTTTATCTGATTGAAAAATGTTTCATACATAACTTGCAGGACATTCCATGTTATATAATTTTTGGAATAGTGTCTTTTTTGGAGAGAAGATATTCTCGAAAAACTTGTTTTCAGTACTATTTTTCCAATATAACGGCAGGAGGTCAAAAACTCTAGATATTAATATGAACACCAAACTGTACTAACCTACCACATTAGAACTTTCAGTGACCGTTTGTAGCGAAAGCCTCCTTTTATTTATTCAGTGACTGGACTGTGTGTTATTTTCATAGTTAGCATTTAGTTGCTTTACCTATAAAGCAATTAACTGCACTGGTTGTTACACTGTCTTGCAACAGCCACAATTTTTATTAATTAATGTAAACCACAGGGTAACTTTGTCATTACAAATTAATCGGAAATCCTGGCCCTAAATAGACACATATTTTCTATCCCTTCATTTGTAATTAGGTACTACAATGTGGAATTCTAGTTGACGACTCTTGTTTCAAAGAACAGATTGTGTAGACAGCACAGTAATCAAGTATCACATTTAGCTATACATGGCTATGTAATGTAAACAGTACCTCTGGATAAAATATGTGATGAAGGCATTTAACAGGTAGCGTACTCAATAACAGTGAACTATAAATTGTCTTAGTTCAGTGTAAAGAATGCGCGCAATATGCTCGTATGATTTCCATCGCAAAGTCTTGCACGGGATACAAAACCGTAACCCCACCCCTCCCACACCACAAACTTTATACAATACCTAAGTGAATGCTTAAAGGCAGGCCGTGATAATTCTTTCGTATGTACAGACTACAGTCCAAAGAGGTTTTATTTATGAGTAGGTTGGCAAAAAGAAATAACTGTTGAATTATTTCTCCGTGATCATTCTCTTTTTTCGGGAGACTGTAACATTTTACTGCTTTTCACATCCTTAATTTTCGAATTTCATTAAATCCTGAATTTTATTTGTAGATATTTACATAAGCGTGATTCTTATCAAAAATCATCTCGATATCTCAACAGGTATAAGCGGTATAGATGATTATTTGAAAACACGTGTTATTTTTTTTAACAGCTTTCAAGGACGAATTTCGAAAAATCCTGAAATTCCTTTTTTGATATTTACGTAAGGTTTATTTTAAAGCAAAAACCATTTCAATATTTCCACTGGTTTAGGAGATAAGTGGGATTAATTAAAAACACGTTTTATGTTTTTAAGAGCTTATAAGGACAAATTTAGAAAAATTCTAAAAATTATTTTTGATATTTACTTAAGCATCATTTAAAAGAAAAAAGCACCTCACTATCTGAAATGGTTTAGGAGAAATCTCGAATTAATGAAAAACACATATTACGGCTTTTCACCCCCTTAATTTTCAAATTTCGCAAAATCGAAAAATTCGTAAATATGCATTTATTTAATGGTCCTAGGTCCAGCAGTTTGGGCTGTGCGTTGATGAGTGATTGAGTGAGTGTGTCAGTCAGGACACTTTATTTTATATATTAAAATTATATTGCTTATAATTGTAAAGGATTTGGTTGCATAGCCATCAGTTGGTTACAATTTTATCGTGTTTTGTAGGATTCATAATTGCTCAGTTGTACTAATACATAGGTTTTCATTTTTAGTCATGAACTTGAAAATGTGATACATAGTTAATGAAGTTTATTGTTTGTTTTGTCTTGCATAGTACAAGTTTATTTTCAGGACACGTGGTCGTTCATTTCACCATTGTTTTTCTCTCTACGTCTCACTTTCTCTCACAGACACATTCATGTAATAAACATCTAAAAATATGGCAGACAAACCCTTTCCATGGAATGTAAAGTTTTTTAATACGTGATCAAGCAAGGTACACATTGGTAACACACTGGGCTTTCATTGTGGAGGTTGTGGGTTTAAATCCCTGCCTGGCCATTCTAAATTCTTTTTTCCGTGGTTTTATAAAATCACTTCAGGTGAATGCTGGCCTATTGATTCTCTTACTGTTTACATTTCTTAGAGCAGGGGTGTCCAACCTTTTCTGAGCTATGGCCAACAAGTTGATTCAAATTGTGTCATGGGCCACCAGAGATAATTTTAACATTGACTTTCTGTGAGTTCAAAATTTAAACTTTAGTCCAGGCATCAGTACACTAATTTAACCCAGCGTCGCACTGCCAGCCCATGTAAAAATAAATGCACAACTCCACCAGTCAGAGACAACCTTTGCAGAAGGTAACATACTCACACATTCTGAACTGTAGATTATCCTCTTGATGTTCTTAACACAGTCTCCATGGTATTTAAGAGAGAAGCATTGTGAGTTATGAAATTATAATTTATTGGTTTTTGTCAGGGTAAGATCAATAATTAAAAAATATAGCGCAAATGTTTCAACTTTTGGCGGGCCATTTGAAATGCAGTGGTGGGCCAGTGTTTGGCCTATGGGCATAAGGGTTGGCCAACCCTGTCTTAGAGCAATTGGTTCTCTCTGTAATTACTTGGCTGTTTCTGAGAGTTAGATGAGCTTTATGTACCCACACTACTTTTTACCTAGTCCACTGACTGTATCTCATTCTTGCCCCAGGTCGTTCACCTGTGCGTTACAATATAACTGTCAAACTGTACAATGTGTCTGAGCCATGTGATGAAAAAGCCAACCTCTACTTACTGCAGCAGCAGGAAGACATTCTTCAGAAAGGTGTTTACAAGTCAGAATCACCAGTTAATGGAGCAAGGTTTGTGCAACTACCATCTTGTTTTCACATAAATCTGAAGTTCAGAATTGTTAGGTATTTCTAGCTGCTTACAGTAAGTAAAAGAACATTTTTTTAGCATTTAAGATTTTATTTTAACTTTATGTAATTAACTTAAAAACATTTCTTTGCATTCATTTTTTAAAAATATTTAATGTGCAATTGAAAATTTAACCTAATACATTGTTGCAGTTAGTCTTTCTATTGCCAAAGTGTCATTTTCATATTTTAAAAACAGAAATACAGAATGATTTTGGATAATTTTATTGTTAGTGCCAAATTATATGGTGTACAACCCTCCAAGTTAGGGTGAATGGTTTTGTGTGTTGACTCAAGTAATATTATCATATGACTCCCATGACTATAGGCAAGGCAGTGACCCTAAAACGAGAGCAGAGTGTAAGTTTAACGGTACAAATTGAAATGGAAAGGGGTAAAGGATAAAAGAATCTTGCAGAATTTCGTGATTGTGGGTTCTCGAACATTGTGTGTGTCAGTAAGGCAGACTGTGACATTTGTTGAATGAGCCCAGTCGATGGTTGTGATGGTACATGGCAAGTGGCAAGGAAATGGAGCTGCAATCAGCATGATACAGAACTGCAAGGACATACAGACAGTGGCATTGCATATTTGAAAGATAATATGGTAGCCCAGTGAATTAAGATTTTTTCCTACACTAAGCCGTTAGACATTTACGTGTATAGCATGAGCCATAGTAAAAAAGTGTATAGGTGCTGTGATAAATTAATATTCTTGAATTGTTTGAAGAGCATTCTAATAGTATGGCTTTTTTTTTGCTATTGTGCTAGTCATCAATTCAGTATAAGCATAGTTGTGCTAGGTCACACAAATTTATCTGTCTATAGTGTCTTGTACATATAAACTGGTTCCCTCAACTGGGAAGCACATGGTCTACCTAAATATATCCTCTTGGGCTAAATTTGGTGGAGGAATATCTCATTGTGGGATGTTTAAGTTGGCATCTGTGGATTACCAACATGCTGGAAGCATTGGACTGCAGCTACTTCCTACAGGAACTGTCTGTGGTCTAGTCAAGGCATGTAGGAGACATCCCAGGATTTGCATTGCTGAATATTTATGTGACAGTTCTGTAGTCTGCATTTCATGTATCCCCTCTTTCCTGTATCAGCCGCTAAAGTGCAGTCAGTCAGTCAGTCATGTCTGTGTGGTTTATTTACACAGTCTACCAGTAGTGCTACTGTCCCTGTAATGCTGGATTGTAAATGCAAGTATTAGAAACTAGAATTTGTCATGGCCTCCTTTACTGGCCACCCAATCAACAATTTATTACCTTACTTGTAAGACAAACTATCCATTGAACTGGGACAACGATACTGTTCTGTGCTGGAGCACAAATTGTCTCTCCAAACAGTTCTGAATATAAATTTGAAAGCAAGCCAAGTAAGATAAAACACTAATATTCTTGCTGTAATTGTATGCCAGATTTAGACAAGTAAGATGTGAAAGTTACATCTGTTTTAAAACAAACATTTTGTGTTAAATGATACTGTAGAGAACTTAAGTACTAAATAAGAGCAGCAGGAAACTAGGTGCTCATGTCTGTGTCACCCTAATTGCTTTCACTGTCATGTCTCATAATATGTACTACACAGCTCCAGGTAGGTGTTCTCATTAAGGTGTGTCACCAGGTAGGTTGTGTACAAAATTAATGGAACATTAAGGGTACTTCTGATTGGTGCATATTTGGTTCATATCACTTATGTGTGCAAGCAATCAACTGGCATGCAGTGCTTTGCTAATGTTCTTTTTCCTATGTGGCTTTAAGTGGTGACCATATTATTTTATTTGTGAGAAATTTGGTTCAAAATCCAACACAGTATGTTTCTGCTTGTGTGTCTTTCGAACCCAGTTAGTAATTTTCCAAAAACAGCAGTCTAAAAAAAAGACATTTTTTAAGCCATCTTGAATAATTTCGAAACTTAAATAGAGACATACTTAGTTTGAAGAGAGTATTCGTTAAGTTGGTGTACAAACTTAATGCACATTGCATAACGTAGTCAAGAAACAATGAATCGCAACTTGCTGCAATGCATTTCTAGTGCATGTAGGAAGCCCCTTTAGGCCTTGCTCTTTAGTTTTGCAGTGGTTTCGAAAATATTTTTTTAATGCAAATTAATACATATATGAAAAATTCATTCTGGCAGTTTTAACACTTATATATTATTGTTTGTAGCTGAATTTTTCTGTTGCAATATGCTGAACGGATTTTTAGATTTTTACTACTGATATATTACATATTTTGTTGTGAAAATAAGCCAAAATGAAGCAAAATAATTTTTTGCTAGCAAACGGTACGTTATTTAAAAAAACTCTAACAAAATTGTATATTGTGTGACTGTACACAGTCTCAAATATTTTCAAAGCATTTGGTTAAAAAATATTTGAGTTATTTGCGATTGTTTAAAATGAATGAAAGATCATAGGTATGAATATGGCTTGTGATCTGAATTCTGTTGATTTTTTGTAGGCCATTTTCTGTGCGGCTTATTCCTCACACCAACCTGCTGTTGCTGGTCGTGGATGCCCTCAGGCCAGGTTATCAGAGAAAGCTGACTGTCGCTCCCAAAGAGATCCACTACAACAATACAGAGTACCCATGCCAGAAACTCTTTCTAAACAGTCTCCCGAGACGTAGATTGTTAGCATGTTACTCCGAGCATCCTGAGGTACGTTTCGTGATTTTTAGGAGTGCAGTTGGTTTTTATCTTCACAGTACTTACTTGTAATCATTTTAAATGGAAATATATATATATATATATATAAAGACAATTTCTCACAATCATATACGTTGCACACAAGCACAGTCAGTCGTAGACATAATCTGGATCTGTAGAAATTGGGATAGTCATAAAAAATTACTGTAGGGAAATAAAAAGCTGATTTTTAGTATGAGAATACGCACATACATTTAACTTGCATCCAAATTAAAATGTGCATATATGTTGTATGTACATATTTCGACTACAAGCACAGTAATAATGTAACAGAATTTGCATAGTGTTCACGTAAGAAAGTTACTTAAACCAGTGGTAGCTTTTGTCATTATTGGCTGATGAGACGGAGAAGGGAACAGACTATGAAACGTGTTCGATATATAGCAAAACTATCCTATTGGAGAATTCATGCACTCCTAAGCAGCTGTATTGTGTGTGTTCTTGTGAGAGTGTGTTTGCTCATGCGTGTAAGAGTTAAAAAGAATACAAACTTAAATATTTAAAATTTTACAATACAAGTTTAGAGTCTATGTAAGAATGGTTTATAGTAATTAAGTTTACTTTGTGTTGTGATTGATGAATGTGTTCTCAGAAATCAGTTTAGAACATTCCAACAATTATTCTTCATATTGTTACAGGAAGTAGATATAAAAACATGTGGTGATGGTGTCACAATTTATTCCAATACTTTTCTGATGGCAGCATGTTGGGTTATAACATCTATTCTCTGGTGTTACCGCCGATGATGTCCCTCTGTATGAAGATGTAAGTTGTTGCCATTGTTTATATATCAGTATAACGTTATCAAAGTATATGTGGTTATTAATTTAGAACAAAGAAAAATGTGTTTGTTGGTGTGGATGGTGTGTAAACACACACATAGAGCTACGTATCAACAACTATGGCCAATTCCACTCCCTTTTTTTTCCTGTTATTGTGTAGAACTGTGTGTAACCATTTGTAAGTACACCTCAATTTCGATGAGATGTAATAGACATAAAGTCAATTTACAAGAATATAACAGCAATGGTGTCTTTGCAGGAGAGAAACAAATACTGTAGGGACCTTAAAAGTTTATGCTAGCTGTCATGTGACCACCTCTGTTATGCAAAACATGAATGTACACAATAGCCTCAACCTTTCATTTTCACCTACACATAATATTCAGATTTTGAATGAGAGAAATTAAGGTTTTCGGAGTGCCTCTGAGGAAGATTTTGTTTAGCCCACTGTGGCAGTGTGAATCAGATTGGCTATAAGCATCTGCTAGTGAGCATAGTGCAGCAGATTGCTTGA
The DNA here is from genome assembly GCA_003012365.1 of Medauroidea extradentata. Lineage (NCBI taxonomy): Eukaryota > Metazoa > Arthropoda > Insecta > Phasmatodea > Phasmatidae > Medauroidea > Medauroidea extradentata. The sequence goes on along the minus strand of PNEQ01027952.1, from coordinate 45,288 downwards.
ACTTAAATGGCTAAGGTGTTTGTATAAGATATAGAAAATGTTTTTGTATTGTTGTGCATACTTTTGAGCAGTTCTAATAATTTTTTAATCGTCAAGAATGTGTGATGTCTGTTGTACTTTAACTTTAGTTTTCAAGTTGTAACAGTGAACCTTTGACTTATAACCAATGATAATCCTATACTGAAAGTTAGGGTTACCATATGTGCTCTACAGTTTGCCAGCTTACCACTTTTTAAAAATGTTGAAAGCATGTAGTGTAATAATACATTTCAGTTGTATAATTTCTTTGATTGTTATCATAACTTGACACTGTTGTTAGGTGTAAACACTGGGTAAGGTGACGATCGTTAAAACGCATTACTTGCATTTGGGAGGACGAGGTTCGATTCCCGGTCAGGTCACCCCGAGTTCCATTTTCCATTGTTTTCCTGAATCACTCCAGTTTTCTTCAGGATCACAACCATGCATATCACATTATGTACACCCATAATACTCTCGCAAACATACATTTTTTCTGAACAAACCACTTCTGAGCTGTGATGCTTGAAAATTTACTGTTAAGATGAATTGTGTCTGAAAAGTTGTGGCCATTACCTGTTCAAACATGTATGTGACAATTATCTGTTGAAAGTACTAAAGTTGTTACGTGTGAGAAATACGTAAAAGCATTATGATTCATAGAAAAATAGTGATACCAAAAAATAAAAGTGTTATGAAAGTGTTATGTCTTCTGATTACAGCATTCTTCACAAAGACCCTCAGGTGTTTACAAGAAAATGGAAATTATCCTCTTGTATTCCTGTGTACAGGACATTGCACATTGGTAGAACACAAGTTTTGTATCTCGAATATTCTTATGATAACAATTGTTCGAAACATTTGGAGTTATTTATTTACAGGTAATTTATATTACTGTATGCCAGTAGTTATAAATTATAATATACTATTGGGAAAATAATTTTGTGTCTAGAACTTCTATCATAAATCATATGATCTATATGTAAAGAAATCATTCATATGAAATGGTATCATGTTTTTAAATATATGTGTTCATAAAGCCTCAATATTTGTCATATATGTACCTATTAAAATTTTAAAGATATTGTTATGAATTGATTCCTGTTGTTATGGATGTAAATATAATATGTTCAGTAAATAAAAAATGGTGTTTTGTAAAATGCACCTATTTTTAAATTACATTACGCTTTTAACTACCTCTGTGATGTTACTGTCTGATTGTGAACATGTGTGATGGACATATTTAAAATTACTTACTTTTTATTTGTATAACAAAGTTTAGTTAATGCAGTGAATAAAGTAGGAGAAACCGAACAGAACAGCTGTTGGTGGTTTAAAAAAAGTAACGGTTACTACAGTACATAGTTTTTACACTACTGGTCTGAACTAATTAGACTTAACAATGAGTGTTTGCATAGGTTTGTATAGACAGAGTTCCACGCCCCTAAATGCTCAAGTAATATTTGCCATCTCTGTTCCTGTGTGTGATGGGATTTGAACCTGCAACGGTAGCATGCCAAAAAGTGAGCTGTTGTTGCAGCACGTAAGTAGCTTGCCTAGTGTAAAATAACCAAAAATATTCAAAAAATATTGTGTATTTTACTACAGCATTAAAAAACTTGGACTAGTGCCTTTTCTTTTAATCACTACTACAAGAAATTAACTATTTTTGTAGTCTTAAATTTTTTACTTTAAATTTTTTCTGACTAGCTGCACACAAATTTTGTTTTTGCTTCGGTAACCAGGGTGCTGAATTCATATTTTTGCAGTAGGGTTTTATCAAAGTGGGTCTTTGTTGACAGATTATAACAGGTGTGTGGTACAGTACTGTGGGACAATTGTGATAATTAGCCATTTTGGCATTGCACAGCTCAATCCTTGTAAATACTGGGACACTGGATGAGCCGGGATTCAAACCCATGACCTCTCACACCGTGGACAGGCGCCTAACAGACTACGCTATGGATGCCAGCTACTCATGAATAGACAGAAACATAAAGTTGGACTACACATTACTTCTCGTAGAAGTGCGAGCACGACTTTCTGCTGGCCAAACCAGCTTCTTCTGGCGGTGAGTGGAAACATACCAAAGTATGGCGAAGAGGATGATTGTAGCTAGTGAACTTAGCAGCTGGAAGGTGAACATAACAGAGTGGTGGAGGGAGATTCAAATTTGGATAAGTTATCTGATGTTGAGTCTGGAGGTTTGGCTGGATTTGGTGATGTACTGATGGGGTAATTCCCATTGCCTGCGTTCAACACTGTTGTCAGATGGTCCAAAAGCTCTCGCAACTCTGGTATTGTGATAAATGCTGGTTGTGGGAGGCTGCATGGGCTGCAACTGACTTCTCTTGCAGATCAACACTGTGCCACTTACTGCTCTTTTGGTGTCTGCTCTGTGGCCATTCATCGTCTGTCTGAGAGTGTTGGTAGTGAGACGGATGGATTTATAGTCCATCTCATTTAAAAATTCCATTTTTTGACAGTTGTGTTGAAATTTATTTTTACAGCTGTTTCCATGAAATAAACAGTGCTTTCCTCTGCCACAAGTAACTTTTGCATAAATACACTCAGCTGGCTTTCAAACTATGCAGTTTATCAAAATAATATTTTCCTGTAAAACTTTGTAGACATGACAATCTTCAGAACTGTCAAAAAATTTAATTATTATGTGAGACAGACTATATGTCCCATGAGGTCTGCATAGGTACTTGTAATTTGACTTACAGTTTATCACACAAGGAAACTCAATTTTTTATTTATTTTAACTTCAATAGAAGCCTTAATCTTGTGGACATACGTAGCTGTTAATTTTAACAGTTGCTCTGTTTTTTTATTAGGAAGTTACATATTTGAATAATTCAGTGCCAAGTAACATCCCACCCAACATCATTCAAAAATTCACTAAAGCAAGCTTCAGAATTAACTGTTTAAAATGTTACGTGCTGATTGAAATACCTGTTATAACTTCCTAAGTTGAAGTGTAGTTAAGTACCTGTTCTGTATGTTATATCTTGTATCTTAAAATCACTGTGCCGAGTTTCAAGTAATATTAATTCTCCCCTCCGTTACAGGTGCGTAACATTGTCCGAATTGCAGTGTTGTGGAAGTTACTTGCAACCGTGTAGCAGACCGCATTTGTCAGGAGTCTAAGAGAATGATGACAGGATGAAATTATCCCTCAGATCTGTGCTCTTATATATGGTGACCATCTACCTATAACTATGCTCTGGCATTAAATCTGAACAGTAACGTACCATATACACTGTTTTGTTATTTTCATACTTGTAGGTCTACCTCAGCCATCATAAGGCAAGGATAAATTAAAATTTATTTAAATAAAAAAAATCCATCATTTTAACGTAGTGAAATTTATTTGTACCTGCAGTTGCAGACCAATACATTATTTTGTATCATGTAACATTAGTTACAAACCAAAAGTGTAACTAAAAAATGGTGATGCACACCTTTGAACACAACAAGTTTTATTTATAATGTTTCTCTGATACAACTGAAATAAATTTTGAAACATAGTGGTACTGTACAGTATGTACGTTACTGGTCAATGCAATGTATTTATTTCTAGCACTTCAGACAGAAAAAGGCTTGTAAAAAAATTGTGCTCAACTTTTGCTTTCATATATTTTTCATTCACATAAAAAATTATCTTCTATAGTTTTCAAAGTGATTGATCGTATTGTACAGTGAACTCCCAATTATCAGTGCACAGAATAACCGGTTTTCAGATTACCTCTGCGGCATTCTGTGTGTTTAACACAGTAAAAGACAAAAAATCTTTGTAAAAAAACTGTTTGGAATATAAGAATGTCAACTTTAATGCACAAGAATGGATTAACGATTTCGCACAAGACTAGACCAACAAGCTTTTAAGATTACTGTTTCTCATGTTTACAATGCATCCCAGCCATATTTTTATTTAGTTAAGGAAAAAGGGTGTACTATAAATGAGTAAATACGGCAATTTGTAGGCAAATCGTATGTCGTTATGTTAAGTAAATTATAAATAATTTTTTTTTTTTTTTTTAATTTTTGCATTGGCAAATAGGCTATAAATGGACTATCTGTATTTCCCAATTACCATTGCGTTGCCCGTCATTAATATAGATAATCGGAAGTTTACTGCAGTTGGTTTTGACTTGTATGTGGATGTTGCATGGCATTCATGAGCCAATGTAACATTTACTTTTTTTTCTCACAGATCACTCACTGCATAGATTACTTTCTATTATGAAAGTAAGTAGGTGTCTACCTATATCACCATTAACATTAATAGTAATCTGTTAGTTTTCTTTCAAATTTGTACATACTGTGCAATACAAGATTCATTGCAATTTAAATGTGGTCAGAGCAACAAATTAAAATTAAACAAAATAATTTTACTGCAAGAAATGCCATTTTCAGTTACACTGTCAATTAGAATTCACGACAACGTACAAAATGATTGAATTTTTTGACTGTATTTACAAACTGTAAAGTTTATACATTTTGCTTAGTTTACTTCCTACAAATCATACCTTTTTGCAGGAAATTAATATTTAAATTATGTGAATTTTATGTGTTGCTGCTTGCACAGTGTGTTTTACAATACCACATACATATATTGCTCATAAATAAACAGCATTGAACACTGTAATCATTATATACAATTTTAGCAAATATTATACATTTAAACTATATTTACTTAGTAAACATTTAGTTTAATACATATGCTGACATTAGATTTACATACATCTTGTTACAGTATATTATCACAATGCCTTGAATAAGTACATGATTTTGTTACTGATGTTATTAGTTTTGCCAAGCCAAATTTTATAAAACGTAAGACTCCTAGAAAAATATTTTTCAGAACTGAGATCTGTTTCTAATACTGGAAACTTCTTCATGAAGAATTTTAACAGAACACACTCATTTGTTATTACAGTTTTCATTAATAAAGTGACATAATTTTAAATAAATTATTTCATCAGCAGTTGAACATTCTGAATAGAATAAAGTATTGTAGGAAGTAGGAAAACCACTCTTTATCAGCAAGAAGCAGTAAATGCTAGTAGCAAACTATGAGTTTTAAATGTTTTGTAAGAGGAACTCAATAGCAGTGTGACATCAAGACTAAATTTACAATAAATGAATATATAAATGAAGAACATATGGGAAAACAATGCTAACCCACATTTTCTAAATATTTTAATTTATGCAGGACCACTGTAGTAATCTCATACTCTATATTCCGATGCAAGAGATTAAGAATTATTAACACAAATGACAGCACAGTGCAATAATTATTCTGTGGCATTAAATATATTTTTGTTGTATATTTGCTCATTTGGCATTTCTTGTATAATATTGTAACTAGTAAAAAAACATGAATTATAAACCTTAATTATATTCCAGTGTCACATTTTATGTTTTTGTGCGCGCATAGCTCTGTTGTGATACCTAGTGGGTTACCAGCGTCTTTCTTCATGTCCTTCAAATGTACTGTAGCACTGTGCGTACAAAACTGTACCACTGTAAAACACTAAACACTCATTTAAACTTTGGCATGTTACAAATAGACAACAATACTGTTTTATGACAGTCATTATAAAATACTGTGCCTGACGTATATTCAGGTTTTATAAGTACTGTACTGCAAGTGACAAATATTTTCTCTCTATTGGAGCAAATAGAAATAAAGGCAGACATGCCGATTCATTGAGGATGTTTAATTTTGGTTGCTAAAAATTTAGTCACATATTGTATGAACATAGAAACTGATTTCATTAGTCACATGCTGACATGAGCTGGTTTTATTCCTATTGGAACCATTTTTTTCTTCCGAGATTCATAGATTGTTTTGTACCACTTTGCTGTAGATAACAAGGTAGCCTGGTTATTTGTTTCCATTATTACTGAAGACTGTGGAAGGGATATTTGCTAATCAGAACACGATTTTTGAGCTTTTATTAGATGAGGCAGTCAGATTTTGGTTTTGTCACTGTTATTTAATGCTGTATTTAACTAACTTTTCATGAACATTTTTTATTAGCATGTATTCATAAGGTAAAGCAAACACTTTCACAGATAACACAGTAACTGGAATCTCATATTTTTGATACTAGACTTTGTGGCAGTTTCCAAGATGATTGTACTTAAATTCTTCAATTCCTTCAACTTTACTTATTGAGAACTAAATTTTACACATTTTGCACTATTGCAATAACAATTACCAGTTTTCAGGTCTGTATTTGCATTTTTTTTTCATAAACTACTGTAGTTCATGAATGCACAATAATTTTAAGTCATTTGAATGATGTTGTTTAGTGCAACACATTTTGTGTTATTCATAAAGAGATTTTATTTAGTGTTTTGGTTTTTATGTAGAAACCAGATAAACATCTGCCACTGTAATATCTGAAATTTTTATAACATACTATAGTTCACAAAATGTATATAGTACGTATACTGGAATTTGTTTCACTCTATCAGTGTCCTCGGCTATGACATTGGGCGACCTAATAGGATATCTGAGCTTGCCTATTCTCAAGTTCCGGCCTGGCAGATTTTTTTACTTAAATTTACTGAAAATATTAGGCCTAGAACATACTTGAGTTTCATGTAATTTTAAGCAAACTACTTTAAGGTTGTTCAAGTGTGAAAATTCATAGTTTGAGATAGTGTTAGTTCTGTGGACGTTGCTAGGGACAAAATTATCGTTGTATAGAAAATTTTTAGTGTACATAGTATTCCAACAACTATTTGCATGATTATAGTCTGTCTCACATAAGAATTCCTTTTTTTGACAGTTCTGAAGACAATAACATGCACAAATTTCTACAGAAAAATACTTTCTATTTTGATGTAATGCAGTCTGAAAACTAGTTGAGTGTGTTAGTGCAAAAATCACTTGTGGCAGAGGAAAACACTGCTTATTCCATGGCAACAGCAGTAAAAATGAATGT
>PNEQ01027952.1:0-38205 GCA_003012365.1 Medauroidea extradentata | reverse complement strand
CTGCAGTATAAACCAAAACAAAATCAAAAGGCTTACTGAAAGAAGTTATTTATAGTGAAATTAGATGTCACTGGCAAAATGTTAAAAAGTATTTTCGGTTCTATACATCCTGGAAGTATTTTTGTATCTGTAAACATTTCTGAAAATAAAAGATTTAATACTTGAAATTAGCTACATCTTTAGTACACTTAAAAACAAAAACAATTTTACGTCAACAAACTATTTTGAATTTATTTAATTACAGCATGCTTCAAAGAATTTTATCACTAGCCTAATAATATTGTTCTTGAAACCTTCCTTCCCCTAAGAGACAAAAATGTTCACAATGCACTATCTGGTCTGTGTGTTGGGTGACTAACACCTCCAAGATTATGAATGTGTTGTTTTGTTTTTGACAATGGTTTTCAGAGAAACAAACTTTGTGAAACGAACAAAAAATATTATGTTGGCCAATAAAGGAGGCAGCACAATCTGGTAGATTGTGTCTGGACACAACTCTATAATTTCTCAAGGTACATAACTTGCTTGCAGCAAACCATCATTTAGGCCTGAATAATAAAACCCCGTACCCCTCCGTCAGTTTCAAAACATTTACTGCACAAGCAAACATAATTGCTCACTGTATGACACAGATACAATTTTGCACTGTATGTGTAATGTCAGGGTTTACGCAGTAATACATTCCATCAGTCTAGATTTTAGGAACAAAATATCATGCAGATGTGCACCTCTAGATTATATGTATGTACACTGTAAAATATCAAGTATGTATGTATAGTTAGCTGTAGTCAGGGTGCAAGAGGGTAGCAGCCCTTGTTGTTGGGTTGGTTACTGGGCGTGTTGAAGTGTAGCAGTACTTCAGTACTTCCTATAGATGAAGATACAATAAAATAGAAACGTTTTATCATTATATTATAATTATAAATTGAAAAGTTGATAACCAATGAGTAATATTTTAGTATGACAGTTATAAATGTTTTCCAAAATAACTCTTGATTTTTTTTTGCACACCTAACTTATCCCATATAACAATTTCACTTAGGGCTTGTTGGTGCTGAGTCAAGTGTCGTGATAGATACAGTATGATGTCAAAATTAGCACGTTTACAAATTCGCTTGTTTATATCGGACTTCCCAATTGCAGCACAAATACCTTTAGTATTCTTGAGTGCTTACAGAATTGACAACAGGTACCCGTACTTCATAAGCCGACATATTAACTAAATGTTACAATGGTAATCCAAATTTAAGGCGATATTTGCCACAGGTACACATTGCTTTCCCGCAGTGGAGAACTAGTGTGTGGTGGAGTACGGTAAAACACTCGCCTTGAATTCGGGAGGACTCTGGTTTCACCGCTGGCTCCAACAATCCTGATTTTGTGGTTTTCCAGGAATTTTTTTCTGAAATCACGCCAGGCAAATTCTGGGATGGTTCTTTAAAATAGGATCTAGCCGGCACCTGCCCCTTCCCCTCCGTGTACTTCTACCATGGCCTTGTGGTGTTCGAGGGCACATGAAATTGACCAAACAAAATAGGTATAATTAAAATAATTTGATGTGAATTTAATGTCTGCTGGGGCATTTCCATGCCATAATTAGCAACATGAAGTTAGGTAATAAATTCCTAGATTATCCCTTGTGCTGGTGCTCTTAGCGAGTTATAAGCCCTTTTCCCCTTGTCGTCGAATTCATACACCTTTACTGGTTTTTATCTCAACTTCCGTCCCTTTGATTCAATATGAGGGGCTGCTATTTTCAAACAGATGTCAAGAAAGACATCTCACATACCTCTTTTATCCATCTTTTGTCGAACCAACCTCACACATGGGTAGAAACAGAATTGTTTTAAATGTTGCAAAGTAACTACTTCATTAGTGTTACAGTTGTTTAAAAGGCAATTACAAATTACACATTCATCAAAAAGCACACAACTACTATCAGGTTTTTAATATTTTCAGTGGTTGTTGAAAACTACCAAATTAAAAATTTAGGATTTAAGAATTTGGATGAATAACTTTGAATGATACATGTGCAGCAAAGTCTTAAACTACAGACTCTTTGATATTTAAATATTTTATTTCTTATTTCACATATATCACAAATAATTTGGCTTTTCTTTTATAAGTACAGAAATTGAATGGGGAGCCTCTCTTTGCAATAAATATACTAACAATTTCTATTCATATTTTTAAGTTTATTTAGTTAAAAACATGAAATACAGTCTCAAATAAATATACGGTATGTGAAAACCTTGCTGATCTTTTATTTTCTATTATTAATGGCTCTTATAGAAAGGCATTTATTTTGAGCCGTAACATGGGAAATAAATTCAAAATGAACAACAGCAAACGACTTTGTGAAGCTATATTGTGAGTTGTGATGAGAGTACCTGCAGAATGAACAGTAGAGCATCGAAAATCAACCCACATACTGACTGAAGGGATGAAGGGGATGTTCTTGGATGTATCTCTTGAATTTGGATCGTTGACATTTTGATGTTGCACCCTAGATGCACTTTTCTAGGGCATGAAGCCTTTTATGGGCTCTTGGCATGTGAATTCAGATATGATCTGATGGATGCCAACAACATCAGCAATTACCTTATGTGAATATCATGCTAAACTGTTCAGTAGTTGCCAAATGTGCAACATTTTATTTATCACATTCTGCACACTGTGACATTACTGACATTACAGCTGCGGCAGCTTAAGCTTATTTCATTTACCTGGCAGTGTTCTTATTTCATTTTGTTATGACTGTACCTTCACCAAAAGCTCTGTCGAACCTGACACAGCCTACTGAAGACATTCTGGACCCGTAATACATTGCATTTAATACTACAACAAAACATGGTATTACAACAATAAAAACAATCATTTATATCAAACATAAAATTGCAGTTATTTAGATTTCTTTTTACATTTACCATTCAATAGGCATGGATTTCACAAAAAAAAAAAATCTTTACACCCTACCTATGTACACAAGAACACAAACTAAAATTTTAGAATATATTACATATTAGTTTACTGGAAGTCTTGGTACACGTACTCGCTAAGCTTGAGAAATATTACAAACACACTCACACACAAAAATTGTTTTTAGATTTTGCTAAACGTAAATACAGACAATACTACAACAAATACTACTACAAATTTATTAAGAATCTTTTTTGTCTATAACTATGTTTCAAAGTTACTTCGGATGATTTATATGATTAAGCTATTAAGCTCTGTACATGGAGGAAGGTGAATAACTTAAGTGTAAGCATTAACTATTAGTGTAGTAATAATATACAATCTGTCCTGTCTATTGTCACCATACATTATTAACAACTGCGCTAAAGAGTTATTCCTGTAAAACCTGTCTGATGATCTAGTTGAAATCTTATGTTTTAGTAACACTGCATTCTTTAGCGTATTATAAGTGACATTTCATTCTACATGCTATGCCATTTTAAATGTAGCAGCATAGTCTGTAATACATAATTTGGTACATAGCATAAACAGTAAAAGAAACAAGTTTTTCTTCTAAGGGTAGAAAAAATGCATTTGTATTACCACTCCTAAAAAAATAATAAACAAAAAACAAAGAATCCTTTGTTTTGAAAACAAATAACAAAAATTAAGATACTACATACAATATAAATTAACAGCACTTTTCTTAACTAAGTGTTCGTCAAATAAGCTCCTATTCATGCATTGTACTTTTGTTACGTGATTTAAACAGACATTGAAAATATAACTTGTAACTGGTCAGCTTAAATCACAGTTCAGGTATCAAAGAAGACTCATTACATCAGTATGACAATTTCTTTACAAGTAAAAACTCTTGTGGCATAGAGTCGATTGCTTCCAACCCTCTAGTTACAATACTCTTCTTTCTTCAGTTTGTCAACCATTTTCACTTCACAAGTGTTTTACCGTCAGCACTGTCTTTTTACTCTTTGTCACAATTCCTGCACCGACTGGAAGGTAAACATTGACTTATTCTACCTGTATGACATGTCACTAGTGACAAGTCAAAGATAATCAGGAAAGATTCAGCATTCAAACAAATGTTGATGGGTATTCTCAGAATTATGAATGTTCACATACGTAATTATAATATTTGTGAAATACTTAACATTATATTCTATGTAAGCACCTGATAACACCCAAGGTAGATAAGTGTGTTCATTAAAAATAATTTAAGTTTGCAAAGTTTTTAAGGAGCTGTACAAATAAAACATATAATAAATTACTAATTATTAAATTGCTGATTATACATAAAATATACTTTGCAACTTTGTGTTTTTATGTAACTTACTGAGTCAATTTTTAAATGTGTTTATGAACGACATACACCATAGGAACCAGAATTTATTTCTGTCTCTACAACACGAAGAAGTTAATTTTTATACTTCACACCATTACAGTTTAGACACATGATGAATAGATGTTGGAACTTGGGCTTTCTAAAACTGTTGACAGAATACTATTTTTGAACCCTACTTCACGTGACTACATGATAAATATGTAACTTAGTAAAGTTATACTCTTAACAATTACTTTAGATTCGAAACATCTATTTGTATATACGTAAGTATTATATGTATCCTTCCCATTTATCTTTCAGCTTGTCTTGGTTGAAATCTTTCCAGATTGTAGAATGGCATAGCATCCACATTGCGCAACGGAGTAGCGCCCAGAAGCTCCTGGCAGGCAAAGAACTTGGAGTGATCTCTCACGAGTACTTGTTCATGCTTGCAGGGTCATCTCGTACCGTGTTGGTAACAGCAGGCTTAGTTCCTGCAAATAAACATTGTTACACATCAAATTACAGAAATACAAGAAATAACAAGGTACCATGGGGCTTGATAGTGACACACAATAAAAAGACGACACATATTTTGCACAAAAGCGCATTTTGTCACAAAGGTGGCTTCCTCGGACGAAGAGTATACCGGACTCTGTGCCCGAGAACATCACCTTTGTAGCAAAACACACTTCCGTGCAAGATATGTGTCATCCTTCTATTGTGTGTCACAATAAAGCACCACGGTACTGTGTGAGTACTTGTTTTTCTCTAATCTTAATATTTAAAATGAAATGTCCTAACTGAAACACTTACTCACTCACTAACTCACACATTCACTCACTCACACACTCACTCACTCATCAACGCACAGCCCAAACCGCTGGACCTAGAACCATGAAATTTTGAAGGAAACTTCCCCTTCGCCCGTAGGCACCCCTACTAAGAATGGATTTTTCGAAATTTGATAATTAAGAGGGTGAAAATGGGTGAAATGTGTTTTCAAATAATCCCTGATATCTCAATAACCGGGGAAGCTATAATAATTTTTTTAACTTCATAATATTGCCCAAAGAAATGCATATTTGCAAATTTTTTGATTTTGCGAAACTCAAAAATTAAAGGGGTGAAAAGTCGTAAATGTGTTTTTCATTAATCCGTTATTTCTCCTAAATAATTTCAGATAGTGAGGTGATTTTTTCTTTAAAATGATGCTTAAGTAATTATCTAAAAAGTATTTTTAGAAATTATTTACTAAGTTCGTCCTTGAAAGCGTTTAAAAAAATTATTGTGTTTTTAATTAATCCCACTTATCTCCTAAACCAGTGGAAATATTGAAGTGGTTTTTTGCTTTAAAATAAGTCTAATGTAAATGTAAAAAAAGTAATTTCAGGATTTTTCGAAATTCGTCCTTGAAAGCTGTAAATAAAATGTGTTTTCAAATAATCATCTGTACCACTTATACCCGTTGAGATATTGAGATGATTTTTTGATAAGAATGAAGCTTATGTAAATATCTACAAATCAAATTCAGGATTTTATGAATTTCGAAAATTAATGATATGTAGAGGTACGTAAATTTCGCAGATACATTCCAGGTCAGGTTGAACGCCAATTATGTATACTTCATTGTCATGTCTGTGACTTGCTGGCGGCTGTTACGAAACGCGTTTGACTACTGCAAGCCAGTAGTAAATAAGGACATAATGCGAAGTGCTATCGCTTGCTACCTGCTTGTACGGTTATAAGCCAACAGATAATCGATTGTGGCCAGTGGGTGTATAGGACTGACAAGTCTAGGCTGCTGCCAGATGAATCCGCGAAATTGACGTATCTCTAATGATATGAAAAGCAGTAAAAAAACGTGAATGATCATGGAGAAATAATTCAACAGTTGTTTCTGTTTGCCAACCTACTCATAAATAAAACCTCTTTGGACTGTAGCCTATATATACAAAAGAATTTTCATGGCCTGCCTTTAAGCATTCACTCAGGTATTGTATAAAAATTGTGGTGTGGGAGGGGTGGGGTTACGGGTTCGTATCCCGTGCAAGACTTTGGGATGAGAATTACTATGACATCATATAAGCATATTGCGCATGCTCTTTACACTGAGCTAAGACAATTTATAGTTCACTGTTATTGAGTACGCTAGCTGTTAAATGCCTTCATCACATATTTTATCCAGAGTTACTGTTTACATTACATAATTTCACGCGGGCAAAGCCGCAGCTGTAATGTTTTTGTCTCTCCCTATAAATCGTTATTACACATCAGAATGTTCTATGTCAATATAGGAAGTAATTTCACAATATACTTGTTTTAATTTTTAAATTTTATTTGGTGCACATAAATTTTCTGGACTGGTTTAGCAAGAAGTGTTATACAGAATTCTGTATGTTCTGCATGCTAAGTGAATATAATTTATGTCCTTTAAAATTGTTACGTTTCTTTCTCTGGTTTAAGTGCATTCTTCTAATGGTGTGGATTAATTGTGTTTGTATGCATATATCGCTATGAAAAGTGTAACAATAAGCATACACACTTTTATTTTATTGTGCCATAAAATAACAAAATTGTTAATTTGAAAATTAACATTTTCTAAAAAATAATCCGTTGTAGGTGAGGACTATAAAAAATGGCAATACATTAGACATTTTATAATTTTACAGTTTAGAACATTTGAATTTTTTTGCTTTTGTGTAGCACAGTACAAACATGGCATGTAACTTAGTAATGATTAGACCTGCACAACAAATGGGTGAAAATGTGTTTATTTTACATTCCTTAAATATGTATAAACAGTGTTTGCAAAAAAATAATTACACACATCTGTGAGCTGGCAAAAAATATGCTTATTCAGTATTCACATTACAAGTTTACCTTATATAAGTTAGCATAATGATTATTAGCATATTAAACATGGTTTGTTTTACAGCAGAAACTTGTTATACCATATCTGGGGGGGAAACAAAAAATTTCATGTTTATAAGTTGTAATGTTACTAACAGGATTAGTTTGTGTTTTAATTGGAGGTATTTGCAATTAAAAAAAAATCATACCATTTTTGAGCTGGTAGAAAACATGCCTCAGTGCGCTATTTTCATTGCAAGAAGGGTGCAAAATTTTAAGCATTTTGTCCTATAATGCATAGTTTTCACGTTATTTGCAATAAAACAAAAATTACACCATCTTTGAGCTGGTAGAAAACATGCCTCAATGTGCTATTTTCATTGCAAATTATAAGTCGACCTTATGTAGTTCAGCATAAGGGTCAATATCCCATGAAACATGATTTTTATTATTCTGGTGAATAAAAAAAGGGGCGGAATATGTTTTTTTTTAAGAAGGGTTCAAAATTTTAAGGGTTTTTGTCCTGCAACTCTTAGTTTTTTAGTTAGTTGCAAAAAAAATAATCACATCATCTTTGAGCTGGCAGGAAACATGCCTCAATGTGCTATTTTCTTTGCAGAATACAAGTCGACCTTATGTAGTTCAGCATATGGACCAATATTCCATGAAACATGATTTTTATTATTCTGCTGCATAAAGAAGGGAGCAAAGTATGGGTTACTTTTGAAGGGTGCAAAATTTTAAGCATTTTGTCTTACAATAGATACTTTTTTCGAGTTATTTGCAAAAAAATTCACACCAATCACATTCTTGGAATGTCGAGCGCTGTCTCGAATTTGTTTTAATTTTGGTTATAACTTTTTGACCAATTTTTTTATACAATTGTTAATAGTTGAATGTAGAATATGACTTGTTGGATAATATTCAATGAAATATTAATTAAGTTAGCATGAGGATTGTACAAATTCTTTATTGGCAATTTCATAAGTGAAATTAATAAGACAATTTTATCAATGTTATGTTAGAACTATGCATAATGCCATATTCCGCATCCTGTCATGATAAGGTGTATAACAATAAATGTGAAATTAATAAGTAACAAAAATATTGAATGATCCACGATGGTTGCAATGTCCTGCATGTCTAGTGAGATTCTCTCTCACATGATGGCAACACACGTATTTTGCGCACTCGAGGCCTAGAGTGCGGATGCGGTAAGGACAAGGCAGCATGCGCATCATGTCTCAATCTAGCGTCTAAGACTTGTCACTGAACCAGTATGCAGAATTTCAGTGGTAACCATACAGTTTTATGACGTATTATTAAAGATAAAAGTGCAATGTACTCGCATATACCTTTCGAAATATTCTGCGACGAGATTTACATACCTAAAAAAGACTGCAAAAACAATTCACTTTCGGCAGCTAAAAATATGCTTTAAAGAGTATTGGTGAACTTGAAATGAGTATAGACACATGTAACGTTCTTCAAATGCTATCACCAAACATACGTCACTCGTGTGCGATGAGTATTTTTCGAATAATCTGGTAACGGCCGAAGCTCTGCACACTGTTTGGCGGTCTGAGCAGGCGGCTGCCTTAAAGAGGGATTGATCCCTGTCAGATCGGCTTAACGGTTTTTCTTATAAATCAGGGAATAGACACATTGTGTTACTTTTTTCACGCTGACAAGGCTTGGTTTATTGTTTCATTCCCTTTTTGGAATCCATATGGCATTGTTTCTGTTAATGTTGCGGCCTCTGTAGTCGCTCCCGTAAATAAAGCAATTTTTCCTTTTCAGCTGTTTAGCGTTGCAAAATAATAAATATATTATGGTTCCAGCCTTGTTGTGACAAACATTTTGATACATCGACTGGAACAGAAGTTATTGAGAAAAAACAGATAAATCCAAAGTGGTAGGATTCAATACCCCTTAATGGCGCGCGTGATCTACAGCAATTTTCATCACCATGATTTTATTTTTATATTTAAACTAGTTTTTTCCCCCTTGTTTTAGACACAAAATGTTACTAAATTTTGCTATCATAAATTTATTTATCTCGCATAGTTTTTGCGTAATGGCACGTTAAAACCAAAATTTACATGTTTCTGTTTTAAGGACGACACTAAAACCAACTTACTTACCAAACAGAAAAAAATTCACTGTGAATAACAATGTTGTAGGATACAAATTCAGCTGTGTTAAACCACAAAAAAAAATATTTTTGTATTTTTTAAATTATTATTGAATTTTCCAAATTTTTTTTTAAAATTTAGTATTTTTATTTTAGTACAAAAAATTTTATTCTTATTTTTTATGTAAATGACGTAGCCTGCGACGTCTTTATCCACTGTGACTTTTTTCAGTTTGGTATGTCGATTGGTTTTAGTGTAGTCCTTAAAACAGAAACATGCAAATTTTGAATTTAACAAGCTATTACGCAAAAACTATGAGATACAAACAAATTTCATAAGAGCCAAATTTAGTCACATTTTGTGTCTAAAATAAGAAAAAAAAATATCTGGTACAAATAAATATAAAAACATGGTGATGAAAATTGTGGTAGACTGCACCTTTGAGGATGTTCAAAGGTAGTAATTTTATATTTGTATGAAATAGTTTTCGTTTTGTAGACGTAACCTGGGAGTAAATTTTCCTCTTATAAAAAAAATTAGCTAAACCAGTTTTCCCATAATGGCACTTCAAAGTCAAAATTTGCATGTTTGTAGATCTTATATGCCGAAAAAATAAATGACCATAAATAAATTAGAACATTTGTATAGAAACTACATATCATAGTATACTGTTTGACATGATTTAAAACCCATTACAAATATTTTTGCAATAATAAAATTTTTGTAGTTTTGAATTTTTTGCCTTTTTTATAGATTTTTTAAAATACAAATACGTATATTGTAATAGATTTTAATACATATTAAGCAGTGGCCAGTGATATGTAGTTTCCGTGTGAATTTTTTACTTTGTTTACGTTCATTGGTTTTTGCAGCTTGTAAGAACTAAAAACATGCAAATGTTGACTTTGAAGTGCCATCATGGGAAAACTGGTGGGGCAATTTTTTTTGTGAGAGGAAAATGTACTCCCAAATAACGACTACAAAACTAACATTGTTTCATACAAATATAAAATTATGATTTTTTTTCCCCTCTTGGAAGCTACCTGTGCTTCAGTTATGGCTATTCTTACTTTGACGAAATTGTATTTGTTTATCTACGAAAAGAACACACACTTCAAACTACATCCCTGTAGTTTTACAAATGTGGCATGTTAATTTAATTAAAATCATAATTTTTGGGCCCCTCAAAATGGTCAAAAATGGGTTTCCCATATTGTTCTATGTGGAAAAACAATAACTGGATTCGAAAAACACAACTACAGAAACAAGCCTTAGACTTCGAACTATGTTGCCTACAAATAAAATAATGTGGTCACCGCTTAAAGTCCCATAGGAGAAAGGATAACAGTAAAGCACTGCATGCCAGCTGAGTGGCTTGCACAGAGAGGCGATAATACATTACATATGTCGGTTAGTGGCATTCTTACCGCACTCACACGCAGCAGTCTATCTAGGGAGGTCTCTTAAGGCCATGCTCTTTAGTTTATACTTTTTTTAGTGATATTTGTTTATGCCTAAACAAGAGCTGATA
The DNA here is from genome assembly GCA_003012365.1 of Medauroidea extradentata. Lineage (NCBI taxonomy): Eukaryota > Metazoa > Arthropoda > Insecta > Phasmatodea > Phasmatidae > Medauroidea > Medauroidea extradentata. The sequence continues at coordinate 27,389 of PNEQ01027952.1, read as the reverse complement.
TAAAAAATCTGGCTGCCAGTTTTTTTTAATTGTCTTTTCTATATTGGCTGATTTTTTCAAGTTAGCAAACACCATGGTTTTAGCTAAATTAACTAAAATCTCGTTAATTGACTTTTTAGCCGAAACTAAAGAATTTCTTGTTTTGAAAAAAAAAAAATAGCTATCACGGCAAACACAATTTTTTAACAAAACTGCCAGAATGTTTTTTTTATATCTTCTCGGGTCCGCGGTGGTCAAGAGGTCAGACCTCTCGCCTCCCACCAAGGCGTTCCGGGTTCGATTCCCGGTTGGGTCGGTCCCCGGATTTTCGTATGTGGGAATCGTGCGGGACGATGCCGCTGGTCGGCGAGTTTTCTCGGGGATCTCCCGTTCCCCCCGTTCTTTCATTGTGGCGCTGCTCCATACCTCATGTCATCCTTCACCAGTGTTATTTTAAAGATATATATATATATATATATTTCGTTTAAGTTAAAAAATAATTACTATCGCAAAAAAACAGCAGAAAATAAGGAGCATGGCCTTAATAGAACGTGGTACATAATTCAACGCTAAATGCATTAATACATAACTGTAGGTTTCTTGAAGCCAATTTGCGAATATTAAACAATAGCAATCCTAGACAATAGTTTTAGCCAACGTTTTAAACTAAATAGTTTCCAGTGTTACGAACTTCTGAGGTACAATCTCTGACGCCGGAACCTCGTGCATTTAACTTCGGCGCAAGAGATCACGCCTAACGAATGAGTAATTCTGGATAAATATTTACTCATAAAGTTGGCAAGTACCATTATCTAGGATTGTCATAGAGTATTTTATCCATATTGGCTTGGAATAAAGCGTAGAAATCAGTTGATGTTTTCAGCGATTATTTATTATATACCAGGTAGAGAATGTGTGAGTGTGTCGTACCTGCCCCGCAGACTCCGGAGTGCTTGGTCTCGATGACGTAGCCGGTGGAGCAGGCGTCGCGCAGCATGTGGCACCAGGAGTGGTATGTGCGGTTGTTGTTGCCACAGATGGGGCCTCCCATGTCCCTGCGGGCTCCAGCCCTGCTCTTGGGCCGAGGACAGCGGTAGTTGCAGGTGACGCAGCGTGGTGCCCTCGACACCATGTCGACGAGGCAGGACTGTCTGTCCCTGCACTGCACTGTCTCGCACGATGCTGCGTCTGCTCGCCGCGCAACAAAAAACAACGCCAGGTTAGACAAGTCGGCTTTACGTCTCCAACATACACATAAGGCGCTTATTAACACTCAACAGGTATTGTAGGTCAGCTAAAATTGTCGAATTTTAGGTTTCTGAAATTTTATCCCTGTGAAGTTTACCCGTATTCGAAATTTCAACTTATGCCCTCTCGACCAACAACTAAAACTAATATACTAGCGACCCGGGAAACACTAATTATCTCTAGCCAAGAATTGAAGTCTATACATTGACATGCCGCACACTTAAAAGTCTCGATCCTACATAATTTATTTATTTATATATTATTAATTAATTTTTAGGGAAACTGTCACAAAAAATTGACAAAGAGTAAAAAAAAAATATATGTTGATCTGATCGCTCCCAAACTTCACAGGATCACCCGCTGGGCTAATCTGAAGATTGCCTGAAAATTTCAGCAAAATTGCTCCAGCTGTTTTGGTGTCCATAGGGAACATACATACACACATCGATGTTTGTGTATATAGATAAAATATAATAACGTGTAAATAATCCACTGTGGATGTAGCATTTAGTAAAATATTTATCAAGTAGTGAATATGTAGGCTTTTTTTTCATTCCCGTATTTTAAAACCTTGAATAGCACTGCAGGCGGTTATGAAATCCTGGTAATAGACAAAACCAGGTCACGTGATTGAGATGGCCTACCCTACCACAGCAAGTGCCTGTAGTAATTAGAGACGATGGCACGCACAGACGGACACAGTCACAGGAACTGGGAGAGAAATCGGCCGTGGCCAATCACCTAAAGCGATTTCGGGAAGCCAGCTTTACATCTAGGTGAGGGGTGTGAAAGGTAAGTATGGAGCGGCGCCGGAATGAAAAGAGCGGGGGAGACGGGACTCCCCCGAGAAAGCCTTCAGCACGGTATGACCTCATGATAAACTGAAATCAGCATGCTTGGAGCTGGGAATGTAACGCAGACATAACAACGTGCCAAAAAAATAGGCACGTTGTGACGGTGCGCGCATCACAGCAACGACAAGCAGTGGCGTAGCCAGGATTTATGTAAAAAAAAAAAGGGGGGGATGAGTTTAACCTGAGAATAATATTATCAACACCAACCACTCCTTAAGGGGGTCCTCCTCTGGGAAAATATGGATTACATGGTGAAAAAAGAAGCAATTTTAGCAGTTTTCGTAACGAAACATTGAATATTCTGCTAAAAAAAACTTTATTTATTTTTAAATTATTTTCTTCTAAAACTAGTCACGAAGTGCAGCAGGGGGAAGGTTTAACTCTTCCCCCACCCCCTTCTTGACTATGCCCCTGATTGACAGATAACTGGTCACGTTCACTTCCGCTTCTTGTTGCTTCCACCATACCTTGCAGTATTGTCATCCCACAGCCTTCGTATTAACATCGGTTCTCCTTCCGTCCAGAACAGTAGTCTCCAAATAGTAGGTTTCATGCTTTTCCCTGAGCTAGCCTTCCCACGTGTTATTAACATTATGCCTGTCTCTAACTAGGAAGCCAAGAGAACTTGCTAGACAATGGCAACGAAACTACTGCTGTTTTCTACTATCAGCTACGATATCGGCTGTGTTCTAAAGGACACCATTGCATTACGTACTTTCATTTACAAAGACAGGCAAAATGTTAAGTACTGTACGTATCGTGAAATAGGCAGTTAATTTTATAACCGTAATCTTCAATTCAAATACATCAACACGCAGAAATTAAATCTTCTCAAAATTTCAAAATGAATCAAACATACTGGTTGTATGACTCAATTTTCTGTGCATAACTGATCACGCACGTTTTTATTTGCATGTTGCTGTTTGTTTACAACCTACATAATACAAATCACGAAAAAAAGCTATGTTAATTTTAGCTCACAAAAACTGCACATGAAGATACTGAAACGACCAAATTTACTACATATTAATTTTAACTGAACAGCAGTGCAGATGGCTAGAATTATTACCAAAGTATGGGTTTTTTACATGTTCAGGTTGTATCTAAATTAGACTAACAAATTGCAGTGGCAGGTTACACATGGTAAATGGAGTGGAAAGCATATATCCGAATTATGGTCTGAAATGGACCTTAACGACAGTCGCTGAAGTTGTAACCTAGATTGTAAGAAATGTCGCGGAAAATATTTCAGAGGGGTGGCATCCACTGTAATTTTATATGCTTGATAAGTCAAAATAATTCAGTACTCCTACTGTTTAACGCCACAACTGTTTACGCGTTCACTTGCCCCTCTGATCTATGCAACCATGTGTAATTTGTTGTTGTGCGCATTGCCTAGCTTCCAGGTTATCTAAATTGTTCAGAGCTTTCAAACATCAACTATTGGAAGCAGGTAAGCGTTTAGGGGAAGTGTTAGACAATTTTATTGTATTTCCAGTTGTTGAGTTTATTCAAATTGTATTATCAAAATTTTCTCTTTGACAAGACGTAGGATATAATGTTGATAGACTGCTTGACATAAATAATAACGGAATCTTTCATTAATTTGCCGTGCAGAATCATTGAAAGAGAATTACAGGCGAACTTTCATGAATTATCTTGCAATGATACTGCAGGAAAAATTAATGAACTATTCAATTATTATTTATGCCAATTAGTATACCAAGAACGTATCCTATGCTTTGTCGAAGAGAAAAATTTGATAATTCAAATTTGAATAAATGTTACGGATCAAAAACAGAAAACACAGTACAATTTTCTAGCGCTTCCCTTTAAGGCACTTTCATAAGGCAAACTAATTCGTTAACTGTAACGTACTGATTCGTAAACCCTCAATAAAATCTCAAACACGCTACAGTATCATAGATAAGGTTAACCATAGATCAATAGCTATTACAATGCATTGATTTAATGACAGTATATGTCGTGCGATACAGTAAGCACTTTAGACAATCACATATTCTACAAAATTATTTTTAAAAAACTATTTATTTTGACCTTAGGCATCAACTTTTTAGTACGGTACAATATATACTCTCTGATTGTTACTCAGAGTGCAGTGTTTATATGAAAATATGGCAAGAAAGTATAATCACACGAAAGGACATACGTAACTAGGGTCCAAACGGGCTCATTTTATCGCGAACAACCTATAGCATCCTTTGCGGTGTACGTAAACCACATTTCACTTACTCACCATCCAGAAATGATGTTATACAGGATGGCCCAAAAGTCCCGCATCACAGGTAGTTCTGACTATTGAAGAGCGTGTCGGAGATTGTCCTGCTGTGCGAAACATGCATGATCGATCGCCTGCGGCTGTGTTTCGATGTTTCAGGCAATCATATTGAGCGCATTCAATGATTTACTTCACACACATTTAGTGTAAGTTGTACATATGTTTGTCGGTGTAACTGAGATATATACTCAGTGTTATTTATATTCATTACCAGCGTGTTAATTTAGTCTGCAGATGCTAGTTGACGAACCGTTATACGTAGCCTACGTATTGTTTTAAAAATCCCTATAATTTACAGGCTACACTTTAAAATTTAGCTCTAATCTTCGGCACATTATTCAACAGATAACAGTACTGCATGCTTAACAGTTGGCCGTTGCGATATTTGTATCCAAAAATTCCACAATACGAAACGCAAAATGAAAACAACGAAATTCAAACTATTTGGAACACGATCTGTACTGTTACGTATGAAAACGGATAGATCCTCGCCGTATTAAATCTAATATAAATTTCGTTTCAGAATACTTCTTGAATTAAATAATTTGACCCAATTTAAACATACTATCTAAATTTCTAAAATATTAATAATACTTAGCAAAACTTCATTTATGGTTACGCTAGAAAATAACTGTAAGTAGAGTTAATGGCCAAAAATTCAAGATCATGTAACTATTTCCCAATTACAATAATGAAACTGTACGCACAAACAAAATATTTTATGAAATGTAACTGCACAATGCATGCATACACACCAGAACTTATGTTATTTATGGTTTGTTGATAGTTACAGGCGCAAAATGTAAAGACGTAGGGTCGGTACGGATAACGGCCTAAACGGGACGAAGCTTCAAACATTTGGTGTCTCGTGACAAAAACGTAATGTTGGTAACAATAACGTTCTTGCTGAAATGTAACTTTATTGTAATTTCTTGTGGTTTTCCGGCAATGATTCGCGAACCCGTTATATTACGTGAGTTCAGTAACTACATGGCATTCTAACGGCTTCTCAAAAAAAAAAAATAATTAACAGGAAATCAGTTGTTGCTGTTTTGTAAATAAAATCTACGGGACGTTTCAAACATATGTAAATTCATGTCACTTTCACAATTGGCTCTTGACCACGGTCGTAGAAGAACAGGTCTGGACACTCGCCTATCTACCAATGTATTTTGCTTGACCCCCTTGTTGTTTGGCTGCAGTTCGTCAAGTTACCGAGAATGTTGTAGCCTACTTTTTGGCGCTGTAATCCGGGCGGTCGGGCTCAAACTCCGCCCACTTTTTTTTCCATTGTTAACATTATAAAGTAAATAATGATTTTTGAAGCCATGATTCAAATTGTGAGCGAAGGAAGTATTTCATAAATTGATAAAAATATACGTTTTGATAAATTGTTTATCTTAGTGCGGGAGGCAAGTGGGCGGGGTTTGAGCTCGACCGCCCGGATTACAGCGCCAAAAATGTATAGCATTATCGGTAACTTGGTGAACTGCAGCCAAACAACAAGGGTGTCAAGTTTCCAGGCAAGTGTCCAGACCTGTTCTTCTACCACCGTGGTCTTGACTTGACATCTCCTAGGGGTTGCTGAGACAATAACAAAGAAGTAGCTAAATGCAGACCCAATAACAACGTGGTATGACTGCGTCAACGAGCAGCCAATGAGCATCTTGAGTACACAGATATTATTGGAGACCAGTTTACAGGTCAGTAAACGCGCGGATTTTTCCTGTCTCTAGTTATTCCATGTGTGTGCTTACAGTTTGAATGCCAACAAAAGTTGGAATCAGAAATAAAAATCAAAACTATTAATTCGTATTATTAAAAAAAAAAAGTTTAGTAACAATTGCCAATTGTGTTGGCCTACACCAATAAGCAGTTGTAAGATAGAATCTCAGCAAGCAGAGGAAAAAAAACAAGAGACTAAAGTCAACAACTTAATGATATACTCGGCCCGCTCAGTCAGGTTTATCTCTATCGTCATTCGTTTGTCTTCAGTTTCAAGTCATATCATCACGTACCGTGCAAGCGTTATCTATACAGCAGACGAAACGTTTTCTTTGAGGCTTTTCTTAACTTAAGGTAAAGAAAGCTTGCTTTACAGCAAATAACAGCTTGAAAACCATGATTGATGTTCGTAAATTTTTTTCTTCCAAAAGTTATTTTTCCTTAGAAAACTTAAAATTTCTTTGAAGCGCAAATAAAATTATTTTTCCGACACAAAGCTTGTCTTAAAAATCTACAACCACAACTAACTTTACCATTTATTATTTTATCTACGATATTTTATGTCAACACCATGTTTTGATGCCATTACCGTCTTCTATATTTTTAAAAAAAATTTTCTTTGCAGAAAAGTTACTTTGTAGTCGCCAATACTTACAAAATAATCCTTTGCCGCAACAAAATTTTGAGTTACTGCAGAGAGAGTATTTGTATAGTGCGGTCTACAAGACACACCATTCTCCTAGTTCTCTTCCCAAAGAATTACACAGGTAAGATAAACCTCTCATTACGCAGTTGTGTATGAGGAGTGGGTTCGATTAATTAAATGTCGCCTTTTATGGGTGCAACGCAAAATTTACACCTGGTAGCGCTGCATTGGAGTTAAATACTCATGTAATGCCATAGAAGAAGCTTTTAACTTGCTCTATACTAAGGTTAATTCTACTACAGGTTAGAAAGAAAATACGTTTTCTTATGGGAGAGCTTGGCACAGGGAAAATTTCTGCCACTAGTTTCGCTTCGATCGCTAAGAGACCAGATAAATACGAAACCGTATTAAAATTAAATTTAAATGAACTTGGACATTATATTTGTCATTTAATTTAATTTTCAAGTGAAAAGAAACCAATTTCGCCTTTTAAATTGTCAACTTAAATAAACTTAAAATTCAGGAAAGCTCTGGGATTGGTCAGTTTGGTGCATTACCGATACCAGCGCTCAAGTGGCAGAAATTTTCCCTGTGCCAAACTTATAACATTGATCTTTCTAACCTGTAGTATACTTGCGTTGCGTCAGTGCAAATAGCAGGTGGTGATATTTATTTAACTGTAAGAGCCGATCGCACAGTCATAGTCAGTGAAACCTAGGACCTCTCTGAGTGAAATGCGAGAAATTTCTTTGCAGAGACGAAGAGTGAGTGAAATATAAGGAAAAACTGAGTAATTCTTAGGGTAGATTGGAGTCATATGAGGAAAATATCGAGGTAAAGATGAAACTAATTAGAACTTGGGTAAAATCTGAGAATTTTTCGGTTTCATTACACAACCAAGAAATTGAGATCTCTCAGTTAAGGTGGAGTGTTACCACAATATATGCGACAAAAATAATTTTTCTTCATACATTGACTTCCGAATGTAGCTAAAATGCATATTATTTATCATTTATTATACACAAAACTTACATGACAGAGATTGATAATATATATTTAGTGTTTCACGTACTGCAAAGAAAAAAAAAGCAATGTAACAATATAAAAAAATACGTCGATTTTGTTTATTTAATGGTGTCGCAACCATTTTGTTTGCCTTTAAATACGCCAGAACTTTCATGAAAAAATGTACAACGAATATAAATTATGTTGTAGATACCAGTGCAGTCTTTCATTTACACCACGGTTATGTTCCTCCTCTAAAATATTACCAATAAATTCAAAATAAGAATGTTATTTTTCCCCGTGTGGCATTCTAACCTCTATTTACGGCCGCCATTATTGATTTGCAGCTTGAAAAAATCTTAAGGAAGGTCTGAGGACACCTTAAGAAACTCTCAGTTTTTCCTTATATTTCATTCACTTTTCGTCTCTGCAATGAAAATTTCTCTCAGTTCACCCAGATAGGCCTTAGATTTTTCTTAATATGACTGTGCAATCGACCCTTAAGGTGTCCTAAGATCTTCCTTAAGATTTTCTTAAGCTGCAAATCGCTCATTGCCACCGTAAGTAAAGGTTACAATGCAACATAGGAGAGAATAATATAATTATTTTGAATTTATCGGTCATGCTTTAGAGGAAGACCACACCGGTATCTACAACATAATTTGTATTCGTTGCACATTTTTACATGAAAGTGAGGTCGTATTTTAATAGCACTTTTGTTTTCAAACAAAATTGTTACGATACTAAATACTATAGAGACTAATGCCAGACAGCTTTATTCTAATAACAATGAGAAATACACGAAAAATAACCTAGCGCCATGAGGTGGAACTACTAAATAAATTAATGTTATTACTTTTCTTTTAACACGAATGTTTTCTGTTATGTGTGATTTGCACAGTACTGTTTATAGTTTAGTAATTTATGTTCGGCTGTAGCAACAAATGTGGTTATTCGTTGAAGAAAGAAATTTTATCTGCACGTTGTTATGTTGGCCGCGTATATATTAAATTAATAAAATGCAGTGTGCTGTTATCTGTTGAATTGAGACAATATACAAAAGTTGTCTGGTATTGATTTATAGTATATTTGACGATATTGTTTTATATACAAAATCAGCTACGTATTTTTATCATTTTTATTTTGCAATTTTCAACTTTACAGTATGCGAAACACTGCATATAAATTATCAAATCGCCTCATGTAAGTTTGTGCATTACACCTGGATAATAATATAAATTGTAGCTAAATTCGCAAGTCAATGAATGAAGAGAAATTATATTTTTTCTCGCGAATTTTGGGGTAACACTTCACCTCAATTTCCTGACTGTGCAATGAAGATGAAAAATTCTCAAATTTTACTAAAGTTCTCACCTTTACCACAAGATTTTCCTCTCATGACTCTGCAATCGACCCGCATTATACTTACGTGCATTTATACGTACTGTGCATACAAATATGTTTTGTGTGCGTGTAAGCAGAACATATAACTTTATCAGAAAATACCATACACGTTTTTTTATTTATATTGGGGGTGACTTACTGAATTAAATCAAATTAAACTTTCCTAACTGTTCGATTACCGCCTCCCACTTTCCTGATTTCCTCATTACACTGTTTCCAGAAATCATTACAAGACAATGCTAGGAAAGTTCCTTAAGGGGGATTGATCCCTGTCAGATCTGTTTTACGGTTTTTCTTATAAATCAGGGAATAGACACATTGTTTTACTTTTTTAACACTGACAAGGCATAGTTTATTGTTTCATTCACTTTTTGGAATCCATATGGCATTGTTTCTGTTAATGTTGCGGCCTCTGTAGTCGCTCCCGTAAGTATGGAAATTTTTACCTTTTAAGCTGTTTCCCGTTGCAAAATAATGAATATATTATTGTTCCAGCAATTACAGAAAATCGATTAAGTTTGTATCTATGCCTTGTCGTGACAAAAATTTTGATACATCGACTGGAACAGAAGTTATCGAGAAGAAACAGATAAATCCAAGGTGGTAGGGATTAATTCCCCTTAACTTTGGTCTCTGCAGATTCTTCTGGTAGTTCCAGTCCTTGTCACAAGAAGTTGCTCACCGTTTCTAATGGCTTCACCGCTGCGCCGAAGAGAAGGCAAAAATTATTTGCTATTTTATAACTCTTTTAACGCTTTAATTTTTACAATCACAATATATAAGCATGAACGTATAACTGTTTGTGACCTAAGTGTTTTTGTACCATTAACCCGATTGCGATGAAACCTAGGTGAGTTGTGCGCGCAACCTCGATAGTTTCCTCGCAGGGAAACCTATAAATAAAGGGGTGGAGGTAAAACGGGATGTGGGGCAGAACAGGGTACCCAAAAAATTATATATATATATATATATATATATATATATATATATATATATGGTACCCAAAAAATTATATATATATATAATGTATGTATATTTTTTTAATTGTATCCAAAACGGTTATTAACGACCCTTAACACTATTTAGCACTATTATTTAGAACTTTCAAAAATATTTCGGGAATTGTTTTTGTTTTCAAATTTTATGTAAGTATAATTTCTTATTACTTTTAATATTATCATAACTCATGTGAAATTTGAAGTACCGAAAATCTTTTATAAGAACTTTAATTTTATGTATTTATTTTTTATTATTATTTTAAAATACAGTACTTATCTTCTTACCTATTCTCTTTAGTTTTATATTACAGACAGCTGCATCAAAATAAAGAATGACAAGAAATATTACATCCAGTTATGCACCCATATTGCACAATTTTTTTTTCAGGGGTTTAAGCCACTTCTTTTACCTTATTTTCGAATGATTGCCTTGGAACGCCAGAGAGGCGTAACTCGTCCTTTAGTGACCTTCAGCCGGTCAACGTAACACGCTGCTGCAGCCCGGAGATATGGACCAGACGAGACTGCAGCCGCAGAACGCTGTCTTGCAGGCGAGTAATAAGATACGTGGATTGCAATTTACCGGGAACCGGTCCGGAAATTGCTACCCGGGAGTTAGTTGTGTAGCGTAGGGATTAGGTAGTGGTATAGTGGATGGGTGGGGAGTGTCTCTGGATTGTAATCAATGGCTTCTCTTCCGCTTGCAGATCACTGATAAGCTTAAAAAAGTGGTGTGCCTTCCGCAGACAGACGCCCGCGCGGCCGTTATTTGCGAGGTCGTTAAGAACAGCTGAGCGCGTGAATGCGAGTGTTGTCGTCTGTCCGTTGTCGTGCTTAGGGTTATGCAGGAAGATCACAGAAGAATGCCCCAAACTTGAGTGACTGTATTACCGAAACCGAACAACTCACAGCCTTGGTTGACCAGTCAAACGGACCGTGGAACAATAATGTTTCATTACTACATCTTCATAAATGTTCAGTGTGGCCACCACTCACATCCCAAACCACATCTACGCGAACTCGTTACACACTCTCGTCAGTGTGCCCTGGCTCACGGTTCGGATGGCGACCGTAATTTTAGTTTTGAGGTCAGCAATGGCAGTCGGCAGTGACGCAAGAAATACATGATATTTTATGTACTCCAACAGAAAAAAAAATCGTACGGGGTAAGGTTTGGTCTTCTAAGGGGAGGGAATGTGATAAAGAGGCTGGTGACCAGCTGCTCCGCCACCAATCCAGCGTTGCGGCGAGGTCTCAGTGAGATATTCGCCATAAGGGAAGGGGGTGCATCGTCCCAATGGAAAATTAAGTCCCCCGTTGCCTCTTAAGAGTACGTAGTGGATAAATAAACGCTGAAAACATCAATTGATTTCTACGCTTTCTTCGAAGCCAATATGGATAAAATACTCAATGACAATCCTAGATAATGGTATTTGCCAACTTTATGAGTAAATATTTATCCAGAATTACTAATTCGTTACGCGTGATCTCTTACGCCGCAGTTAAATGCACGAGGTTCCGGCGTCAGAGATTGTGCCTCAGAAATTCGTAACACTGGAAACTATTTTGCTTAAAGCGTTGGTTAAAATTATTGTCTGGGATTGCTATTGTATGGTATGTATCGATAAAATACTCGATGAGCATCCTAGAAAATTGTATTTGCCAACTTTATGAGTAAATATTTATCCAAAATTACTAATCCGTTACGCATGATCTCTTGCGCCGCAGTTAATGCACGAGGTTCCGGCGTCAGATATTGTGCCTCAGAAATTCGTAACACTGGAAACTATTTTGCTTAAAGCGTTGGATAAAATTATTGCTTGGGATTGCTATTGTTTACTTTTCGCAAATTAGCTTCAAGAACCTACAGATATAGATGATTGCTTTTAGCGTTGAATTATGTACCACGTCCTCTTAAGGAAACAACCACTGTGTCAGCATGTCCTAATAAAAATCGTTTTATGGATCGTACAACAATTCAAGCATACAAGTTTGTATTACAAGCACTTCAATTTCATATTTTGTACTTGGCAATACTTAAGTCTGTTCAGTGAATTGAAGTTTTGAAGGTCGTTCCCATTAAATTTTGCCATATTTTCTTTCTGGTCACTACAAGACTGAAACCTTTATCTCCTAGTACAATCAATGTTATTCCTAAAATATGCATTCATTATCCTCGTTTTTATTGGAATATCCTTTTGATAAGTAAACGTCCTAGTCGTGCGCGTGTTTTTAAATAAACGAATGCCAATTTCAACATGTCTAAAGCAGCTTTCGGAATTTTAGTTCAGTTAGAACTTTTTTCTTTGCGCGAGTTAGTTTCTGTTTTTTGATCATCAAGAAAACATTGTACAATTTTAATGCACTATTTTTTTTTAATGGAAAATAACACAAATATTGTCCGCGATTAGAACTTTGATGTAGCGGCCGAAAATAAGAAATTTTTTTGGTATGCAATTTTTTCCGCTGGATCTTTAAAATGGTATAGGCGTGCACAAAACACCTCCATCTTTAATGTTTAAAAAAAATTATAAGGTCAACACTGAAAGTCTAATACAGGCACGTGTTCGGCGAGAAACTGCACACTAGTTCAGTAACTTGCGGCTAGAGGCTAGGGAGAGGCGTAATGTGCGTGCTGTGTCACCCTTATCGCTTCCGCACGTCTGGGCCTCGAACGCGTCCAATACGTTCACCAAAACGGTCACCTTAAAGTTTTTAACTGTGTAAACCTCTTTAGCCAGAGGTTTCTTCGTGTCCAGCAGGAGAGGGGCTTAGGAATCTAGTCTGCTGTCCGATGAATCCACGGAAATCCACGCACGTCGAGAAATTACGAATGTCTGTCCACAGAAGTGGTGTAAGTAGAGAGGGGAAGTTTCCGGGCGAACAACGCCCTCAGAGACGGCGTGGGTCGACCTTGAAGTGTCAGTTAAGGTAGTCCACGGTGGCCGGGCGCGGACGTGCTCTCGCCTAGACGCCCGCCAAGGTCACGAGCCGCGTCCGAAGATGACGCTGCAAGTCTACTTCAGCGAGGTCGACGCAGGTTGGACCTCCCCTCGCCCACCAACCCAACCTGCAACGTTAAGGCCCCGCCTACAGTTTTTATGGACCGAAGGCCAGCTCTCCCTCCAACCGCCCGCACTGCAGCCTTACTTGCAAAACGTAATGCAGCACCCGGCATTCCTTTGCTTCACTATTGGCCTTGCTTGCTCTAATTTACGTCTTACGCTTTCTGCCTGTGTGTTCTTATAAAACCTGCCCTTCTCGCCATTTAGAAATGCCCGTGACTCAAATAACCTCTCGAGCCTTTACCTGATTGAAGAGATTTTGGGCAGCACTTAAAATATACTAGCGCTGGTGAAGTGTGACATGGTGTATGGTGGAGTCTAAATGAATGGGCGGGGGAAACGGGAGATCCTCGAGAAAACCCGTCGATCAGCGGCATCGCCCGGCACGATTCCCACATGCGAAAATTTGGGGACCGACTCCACTGGGAATGGAACCTGGATTCCATTGTTAGGAGGCGAGTGCTCTAGCCATTGGGCCAACCGTGACCCCCAGCCTTAAACTGAAACGTTCCTTATGGGTAAATTGAGTTTTCGTCATTTTTGCAAGGCGTGCCAACGATCGAACGCTTCTTCTAGCGTCCTGCCGATCTTGTTGGCATATTTATTCCAGATCTTGTGAAGAGTTTCATCATTCGTTACATTGTACGTGGTTAACTGGAGACTGTGCTGCTCCAGAACTTCAGCAAGCAATTCTTTGATGTCTTTGGTCTTGAGACATTCGTTGATGATGTGCTCAATTGTGTCATCCACTCCGCAAGTTTGACACAACTGCGAAGCTTGGAGATTCCATTCGTGTAGTGTTGCTATGTCCAGTTTCCAGTTAGGCACTGCAGTGGTTAATTTCCTCAAATTTTCTCTTCTCCGAGCTTGTACATCAGGAATCAACCCTGATGTCCATCCTGCTTTTTCAGAGTTGGTCCATCGATTTTGCCAGATCTTCCAGTTATCATCCTTTTGTGGACGTCATGTTCTAGTTGTTACAGCTGTTTATTATCTTTATTTTATTAGCAAGTCGATGGTTATTGATCCTTCTAAAACCATTAGGGCATCAGTTGTGACAATCCTGCATACCTTTGCAACCATCTCAATATATGCGAGAGAACGAAGCTGTGATTACGAGTACCAATTTAAGTAAGGTTTCGCGCAGGTACTATATGTTGTCTGTTTAATTAGGCCGTATTTACAATTGCCAGAGACCTGAGAAAGTCGCGTTAGTATTTGCACCCAACGAAAAGTATTCTTATAGGCACTATACATCTGTTAAAATAGGGACAACAGTCATGTATAGTTGTTGGAACTGTATGTACTGTTTTTACAACAATTTGTTAAGTAGAAGTAACGGTCTTTTGTTTCGCTAACACGTCGAAAATCACATGGAACGGTTTTCCAGTTTTTTTTTTTACAAATTTATTTTTTAAACTGATTTTTTCAGATTTTTTTCCTTCCGTAGTCAGATAATTTTTTTTTTTTCATGATTGGTGAGAATAACATGTCATATATATGGAATTATTGTATTGTCATATATTCTTAACACACTTGCAAACATTTAATTTAATTCTGGCGTCTGGAAATGGGTGAAAATAGAATTGAAAGATTCCGTTACATATATCTCTATACGAGAACCCTGACTGACTCACACACTGAATCGTGAAATGTTTTGTCTGGTTTCCCCTCATGTCGTAGGCGAGCACTAAGGATTTTTCAAAATTCGACCTCTAAGGGGGTGAAAAGGGATGAAATGTGTTTCCGAAAAAATCGTCGATAGAGCTAGATCCCGACGGCCTATCATCATGATTTTTACTTTAATGGGGCAGACATAAAAAAAGCATATTAGACAATTTTATGATTCTTAGAAATTCATTATTTAAGGGGGTGAAATGAGTGACATTAAATGTGTTTCTGATTAGTTATTGATATCTATAGAATCTTTCGGGATAGAGTGTTGGTTTTTCACTTCAAAATGTTGCTTACGTAAATATCCAAAAAGTAGTTTAAGAATTTTTTTTTTTTTCAAATTCAACCCCCAAGCAGTAAAAAGGGGAAAAAATACGTTTTTTATAAGTCGTCTATATTACTGAAACACAACTACCATCGTGATTTTTACTTCAATTGGTTACGTACTCAAATGACAAATATAGTTTCGAAATTTGATAATTCAGGAAATAAAAATAAGTGAAATGTGTTTCCGATTATTACTCAATATCTGTCGAACCAATAGAGTTATCGAAATGATCTTTGATGTAGACTGATGCTTATGTAAATATCCAAATACCATTAAAATATATTTTCCGAATACGGCCCCAAAGAGGTAAAGAAAGGGCAAAAGTGTTTTCGAATAGCAATCGATATAGGATATATATATATATATATATATATATATATATATATATATATATATATATATATATCGACCACATTGATTTTTATATAGCGACATGATTTTTGTTTAAGATTGCAGCTTACTCAAATACCTGAAAAGTAAATCACGAATTTTCGAAATTCGCCGCCTAAGGAGATGAAAAGGGGTGAAAGAGGGTGTTATGTAATTTGATTTAATCATCGATATATCTTGAACCCAGCGGATTATTGTCGTGTTTTTACGTTTACGAGACACCAATAAAGTATTCTAAAACGTGACTCAAGGGTTTTTCGAAATTCATTCTCTTAGGAGGTGAAAAGCCCTGAAATGTCTTGTAGATAAATCCTCGATTTCTGTTGAACCCGTCGAGATATACAGTTAATTTTTGCTCCAGGATGATGATTACAGAAATAATCGAAAAGCGCTTTTAAGATTTTTCGAAATTATAACTTTTATTTCTGTGCAGGGGTCATATGTTTTTTTTTTTTTTTTTTTTTTTAATGGCTGGTCGATTTAGATTAGACTGAACGAGCTACCGTCGTGATGTTCACTTGAATTGGATACTTATACCTAAAGGTGAGTTTTCTATTATGGCTTGCGTAATCTTCCAAGTATCCCTGCAGGTATGTAAACCATAATAATAAAACAGAACATATTGGATTTCTAAACAGGAATCTGGCGGTTAAGTTATGAGATAAACAATTGTTTGTCGTACGACTTATGTAACATTTTATGATTATAGGTTGTTCGGAATAAAGTGAACACTAAATATTTAACCTTTGAAAAATATCACTAGCTGTTACTGCATATAATTCAACATTACCGATAGTCGCCTTACTGCTTGTATGGTTGGCAACGAAATAACACAACATAGTTCCGTGTTTATTCGTATTTAAATACAATAATACTGAAACAAAATCAAACGACAACGATATAGTTGTATTTTATATAATTAATAAACTTCTTTTTTATCAATTTATATAGGTACCTATCGACTGAACAATTTATCTCACACGCGCAAACATAAAGTGACGTGTCCCAGGAGGTTAGACTTTTCCCGTCGTTAGCTGTTACACGCGGAAATATACGAATTGGCTGGAAATAGATCTTTAGCAGGGCTTTTTCGAGTGCTCACTTTATTCCGAACTGCCTATACCACATCTAGGTCAATGTAAAAACATTACATTGACTTGCTCAAACGTTTCCCTCACTTCAATAATTTCATTTATTAAAGAAAATAATCTTTTTTGCGCAAAAATTTATTAAAATAGGCTGTAAGTTATAAAAATGTTTTATGGTTTACAAGAATATTCCATATTTTTTCCCGTAACTTTTGTACTTCGATAAAATTACTAGAAAAATTTCAGAGAGATACTCTGTAAGCGATATGTGAAAATTTTTGTTATACAGTGCCATTTGCAAATAAGAGTGACTTGATTATCTGGTAGTTCGTAAAAAGTTAGAAAAACTGTCATGTGTAGTTTACACCAGTTTGTGCAAAAGTAACTATACATTAAAACAGGTGCTAATATCCCATAATCTTTTCAGTTTAGATCAAAGCTGCTGTGTTAATAATAAAACATATGTACTTAAGGGGGATTGATCCCTGTCAGATCGGTTTTACGGTTTTTCTTATAAATAAGAGAATAGACACGTTGTTTTACTTTTTTCACGCTGACAAGGCATAGCTTATTGTTTCATTCACTTTTTGGAATCCATATGGCATTGTTTCTGTTAATGTTGCGGCCCCTGTAGTCGCTCCTGTAAATAAACCAATTCTTTCTTTTCAGCTGTTTCCCGTTGCAAAATAATGAATATATTATGATTCCAGCAATTACAGAAAATCAATTAAGTTTGTGTCTATGCCTTGTCGTGACAAAAATGTTGATACATCGACTGGAACAGAAGTTATCGAGAAGAAACAGATAAATCCAAGGTGGTAGGGATCAATACCCCTTAAGTGTAATACGAATATAATTTACTTTCTTCCTTATTGTTGAAATAAGCTATTTTAATGCGTTGCATTTGCTTTAAACATGCATATTCAATTTAAAAAATTTATGTATGAAGTGACAATAGATAATCCCAAAAATTTTCCCTTAGCATTGTTGATTGTTGTCTACTTGAAAATAAGTATCACAACATCAATTTTAGCTTGTTAATCACTTTCAACTTGTCTCTTAAGTTTTTGAATGTTAGCTCTCCTTACTACTTACTACTTTTTGTTTCAAACTTAAAAGAGCATCGCTGTACTTACAAAATATCACCACAAATCAATACACATTACTCTTACATTAAAATAATGTGTTGCAGTTTTATATATATATATATATATATATATATATATATATATATATATAATGAAAAATAATGCCACAAGAGTATCTCTGTAGCCTGAAACTGTGGTGCTGTATGTCATAAACAAAAACTGGGAATGTAAATAACTTGGAAAGCATATAATGCTTGCAAATTTTTTAAATATTCTTATTTTAAATAAAACGTATGTACAAAAAACATTTTTTATGTACTTGGTGTAGCTTGCAGTCATACATAAAAGAAATTCGACAGTATAGAAACTGATTTTGATGTGTGTTGACTTCGACGCAAATGTTTCAAATTAAATATATTATCATGAATACCCTATTTCAGAATACCCTTTTATAGTGCACTGTCGCAGGAAAGAATTGTCCAACTGTGTATTTGACATGTAATTCTAATCATGGATAAATACTTCATTATTTGTCTTTTTCTTTTCAGATAATGAGATCTACGAGCTATCATGCACATTACAAAAATTTCTTGTAAATTAACCACTTGAGTATAATGCTAATGTGTACTGTACAATACTAAGGTAATGTAATGTAAATAAAGAAGACGAATTGTGTACCTTTTTTATTACAATTTACTCTGTGAATTTTTCCTTTCCAGAAAAAAATTTTTCGTATTACTGTATTTTTCTTATGTATGCAAAAAAATTTAGTACAAGAAAACTCTTACAGGTAGAATGGTCTGTACTTTTTTTTTCTTAAAAATCAGGACTTTTGAAGTACTAATGTTGTAGTTCTTTCATGCTTGTTTCTACTACAAGAACAGCACTAACTGCAGTAGTGATCCGTACGATCTCAACTACATATATAATGGCACAAAATATTTACTTTAACATGTCTTTAATTATTTTTATTTTCAAACCATCTATTGTTGGCTGGAAATTCATGTGTGGTTTACAAATGCAAGTAACGTTATACAATATTTATCTACTGTCAGTAATGATGGTTGGTTTAATTACTGTAGTTTCCTTCATATTCTGTTATAGGTCTTGCAGCAAGTAGAAAAACTGGGCAAGAAGTTAAAAGATAATACTTGTGTGGTTAAGCGAAATTCGAAACCAGTCATGTAAATTGCATTCTATGGTTGGTTTATCAACACATTTTCAACATAAAATAGAAGGTATAAATTGATATTATTGAAGAGAATAAATAAGACATATGCCTATTTGAAAGTAATGGACATGCTGTATTAACATATCTGCAATATCTTTAGTAATATACTCTGCAAGTAGTAGAGTGTATATATAGGAGCTCAAGACTTTTTACTGTAAACTAAAACAATTGTATATTGTTTGCACTTAGGCAGTAATTACTTCTCATTAAGCCATACATTTTTGTCTGCTGTGCAAAATTTTTTTTCCTTCAGCTGCAGACCCATTATTACCTTTGATTAGCATTGTAATACACATTTTATTTTTTGTTGGGCTCATAAGTTGGCACTATGTAAATAAGAATTTTGATTTACAATTACAGATTTTCTTCAATAATGAAATACAGTGTCATACTTCTAACAGTAATTAAAATTACTTTCTGCCCAACAGTAAAAACCAAGTAAAAATAATTAATACGCAGGTAACTGAAATATCTCTAGAAAAAAACATTTTTTGTAACTATTTGACACAGTTAATCAGCATACCCATGTTATTCTTGTTACCATACACATATATAACTCACAAAAACGTGTGTGTTGTATTATTCATTATCATGAAATCCTGGTAAAGCAATTATATGTTTAAACAGAAGTGTAAAATATATTGCCAACATTATATATTACAAAAATACATAAAATGTAGTTTGTACGTAAAATCAGTAACATAAAAATATGAAACCTGTTTAATTGGTCTGATAGAAAAATATTCACTATGCATTTTTAAAATAAGTACATGTGTATGTGTGGGCTATTCAAATCTTGGGTAGATCAGGGTTGTTACAGAATTTCTAGATCAAATTTCCCTGACTTTTCCAGGTTTTCCAGACAAAAATTATGAATTTCTAGTTTTTTTGTAGAGTTAAAAATCACGATAATTTAACTTAAAATGTTAAAATAAATTAAATTTGCATGACTGTTTCAAAAAACCTTTTATGAATGTACCTGTGTTCGACACACACACCACAATCCAGAGAACAGTAATAAGTTATAATTAACTGGAACTATTTTTAAAATGAATTTTCGTAAAGTGAATGGTTCTGCAATTTGTCCAAAATTAAATCGCTAAGCCTGCAACCATAAACATGCAACTCCAGCCCAGAAGTCAAGCTATTCAACTAGACATTGTCCAGAAAAGCCTGCAAACTACTATTATTAAGCCTAAAGTTTGTTCTACAATTTTGAATTTCCAGTCACCAGAAGCAATTGCCTTGACTTTTCCAGGTTTTCCCTGACCACTTTGAAATTCCCTGACTTTTCCAGGTATTCCCTGTTTTCCAGACCTGTAGCAACCCTGTAGATATGCGAATGCACTATTATTCACTATCCAGAAAATAATACAAAATTCTTTGAAGAGAAAAAAAAAATATATATACACACACACACACACACATACATCTGTCGACGAAAAATGTATTCCCAGGAATTATTATTATTATTATTATTTGTTTTCTGAATAGTGAATAATAGTGCATTCATAAATGTACCCCAGATTTGAATAGCCCGCCAAATAAATGCTAGTCGTAGTAGTTCTTAGATTACCGCTAGAATGCGCGATAGTTATAGCAAATTGCCGCACTGATAGATGGCAGCACGGTCGTGGACTTTGGCGGATAGGTAAATTCGAGCTTCCCGTCTCTAATATATTATCTTTGCCATACGGCAGTCATATTGTTTTAGTACCGTCCCGGGCGCAAGGCGCTGTTGTCGCAAACTATACTCGGTCAAAGATATTAACATAAGAGATGCCAATCTATTGAAACCTTTTTGTCTATGGTTAGTAGCATGAGAAAATGTTTATTAATATTTTAAATTTTAACTTATGAAAATAAAATCAAACAGAGTATGTCTATAGTCTAAAATCACGATTACATTTCAATTTATGCATACCATATACATAAAACTTGAACAACCCTTAGAGCAATGTGCTGCTGCAGAAGGAACAGCGCTCCTATAGGCGGGAGCTGGAACCAAATAAAACGTCTCGTGTTTTTCTTATGAGTTTCTTATATTGTGCTTTGTACAGGTTTTTCAATAAGCAAATATTACCTGCTACGAGTGATACACGCGAGCAAAGCCGCGGGCGCACTGCTAGTTCATACATACAGGCGAAGCTAATAAAGGCGTTGGCGTGGTAAAACACTCGCCTCGCATTCTGGAAGGCTCGGGTTCGATCCCCGGCTCCGGCCATCCTGATTTCGGTTTTCCAGGGTTTTTCGAAATCACTCCAGGCGAATGCTAGGATGGTTCCTACAACAGGCCTGGCCAACTCCTATCCCCACTCTCGCGTGCTCTTCTACCAAGGCCTTGAGCTGTTCGAGGGCACGTTAAACTACCAGTAAATAAATAAAATAATAAAATAAAAGAAGATTGCAACCTCCCTGCAACGCAGTTTAACCGCCTAACCGCCATGTCGGCGGCCTCTTAGATTCTGACTGGTACCTCGGTGTTTGTGGAATTCAAAGTTGCTAAGAGATGCTCCAATGTAAATTTGACAGGAAACGCGGCTTGCAACACGATGACGCACCAACGCATTTTTGGCGCACATGTTCGAGATTATTTCAACCAGTGAAATGCACAGCGTTTATCGGCGGAGCCACGATTTTGTTGCGAAAAGTTTTCTGCACCACTTTTCAGTGCCTCACGTGCACATCTGCAGCTTTGCTTCATGGTTATTGGCAGCGTGTCTTTGTTCAGACACGTCCCTCATTTGACTGCACCAACAATAATAAGGTTACTGTGACGTCATACGCCTATTAGTTGCCAGTTGAACCACAAGACACGTGGGAGTTTAATCATCCAATCACTATGGCCACGAAGCTGCAGATGTACACATAAGATATTCAAACCAAACGGTGCAAAAATCTTTTCGCCGCAATTCGTGACTTTACTTATAGGCGGTTCGGGATAAAATGTTATCTTTTGAAATCCTAGTTATTTTTTCTTGTTTCAAAAATTAATAATTTTCTGTTACTCTTTAATAAGACAAAGCAACGTATGAAACCATCAAAATGTGTGTGTGTATATATATAGATCGTACAGAAAAAATTTTAACTTCTGATGTCACAATAAACAAAAAAATTTAAATTATTACTTCATACGAGATGGTCTTAAAGTGCTCAGTTTGTCGCGTATAAGCAGAAACCAGGGCCACTGGTTTACATGTTTTAAAATCCACGATAAAAAATTGTATTTTTAAAAAATTTGGGAAAAAATTAAAAAAAAATTAAAACATTTAGAATTATTTATGCATAAAAATATTTTGTAATGGATTTTTAAATATATTATGCATTTGTGCGTGACGTGTAGTTTCAATGTATATTTTCCATTTCATAGTGTT
This sequence comes from Medauroidea extradentata, assembly GCA_003012365.1. NCBI lineage: Eukaryota > Metazoa > Arthropoda > Insecta > Phasmatodea > Phasmatidae > Medauroidea > Medauroidea extradentata. The sequence goes on along the minus strand of PNEQ01027952.1, from coordinate 4,993 downwards.
CATTGATTTTTGCGTCTTATAAGAACCAAAAACACGCAAATTTTGACTTTAAAATGCCATTATGAGAGAACTGATTGGGCTAAATATTGTTTGCCAGAGGAAAATTTACTCCCATCTGACGTCAACAAAACTAACACTATTTCGTGCAAATTTAAAATTTGAATTTTTCTCCACTTTAACACCCTTTAATATAAATACGACGTATTTTATACATTAATATCGTACACGTTTCGAAAATAATGTGAAATGCTTGCAGATGATACCTTTTCTCCCTATCGTACTATACCTTACACTTTTCCTCAATTTTGCGAGTCTTGTAAATTATTTCGCCACTTCCGTTACTAATCATGGGCCTTTGACTTTTCACATTTCTGTGTGATTGTGTACACTGTGGTGGACAGATACAATAATACGCGGAGTCTTTATTAATTTTATTCATTTATTTGTGTGAACACCCACAATATACGCTCCAAGTCCGGTTTACAAGTTGCCGTGTCTAACAAATCCTTATTATCATTTTTGTCGTTTGCGCAATAGAAAAATACAACAGATTACATAATACAATATATAAAACAATACAATAAATGGTGCCAGTACATAATACAATTGACAATATAAATAATAGACAGTGGAATACGGCACAATTATTGTTACTAATGTACAAATAAGGGTACATCAGTTACTTTGGTACGAAGATTTCACCACTAGAGGTTTACTTGTGGGATTCTTCGAAGAGTACATTGTAAAAAGTCTGATAGTGTTTCTGTAGGTCACTGCGACTATAATACACTCTTTTCTAGAATTAAAACCACAGTCTGCGTGTTCTCCGATCACAACTTCGTGTAGGTTGATGACCGACAGAGAACGCCATCCATCCACGTATAGTTGGAAAACCACAAGATTACTATTTGACAGTTTGAACTGTTATGGCATCCTCTCATTGTTAACTTGCCCCTTTGATATCTGCAACTGTGTGATTACTGCTGTTGTGCGCGTAGCCGGTTTACCAGGATTCAGAAAATTTCAAATACGAAAGCCTAGAAACGAGCAGGATAGGGTATTTATGCAAGGCGACTTTTATTCGTTAAATTTGACATTCTGATTAATAACCCCTTAGCAAAATCCCAAATATGCTACCACCATATGGCTAGTACCCATGCCTATTTCAATAAATTTGTTTAATGACAGATACAGTTGCTATGGAGATTGTAGATCACTTTTTTTGTATGCGTTTTCACGTTATCCAGAAGCTCTGAGTTCCAATTTGATATTTACAAAAAGCTGTTGCTTCAGAGAAGATGGTAGATAAATAAACGCTGAAAATATCAATTAATTTCTACTCTTTTTTCGAAGCCAATGTGGATGAAATATTCAATGAAAATCCTAGATAATTGTATTTGCCAACTTTATGAGTAAGTATTTATCCAGAATTACTAATTCGTTACGCGTGATCTCTTGCGCCGCAGTTAAATGCACGAGGTTCCGGCGTCAGAGATTGTGCCTCAGAAGTTCGTAACACTGGAAACAATTTTGTTTAAAACGTTGGGTAAAACTATTGTCTAGGATTGCTACTGTTTAGTTTTCACAAATTGGCTTCAAGAAACCTACAGTTATAGATTAATGCTTTCAGCGTTGAATTATGTACCACGCCCTCCTCGGGCCTAACTTCTTCGACATGCGCTGCCCGTAACAGTTATGTTTAGGTCATAGGTCGTTACGTGTTTTTTATTTTATTTTTGGTGAATAACCGGCTGCCGAAGAGTCGCCGAAGTTTGTCGGTTGAGTTTAGATACAGTTAGAAAGAGAGAGGAATTACTTGTGGCGCGTTTTTCTAAAGTAGTGCCCGCGGTCAGAGTTAGCTATCGCTGCAATTTTAATTGTTTCTACAACATAAGTGTTTTGTTCAGTTTTACAGTTCGTTTAGGGTCATGGACTTAACGCAAAAATAATTTTGCCCCAAATTACTTCAGTGCCTTACGTGCAGTGTGCACATCTGCAGTTGTGTTTCATAGTCAGTGATAACTCTCACGTGTCTTAGGGATCCGCCAGCCAATCACAGACGCGTGGTGTTGCTGTAACGTTACTGTGATAGGCCCAGTCAAATGAGAGACGTCACTTTACAAAGACACGCTGCCAATAACCATGAAGCAGAATTGCAGATGTGTACATATTACACTGAAACAAACTGTGGTAAAATTCTATCCACGAAAAGTTCATGGCTTTAAGTATGAGTAATCAAAACTATTTTACTACTAGGTAAATCTGACTGAAGACTCCATTTTAAAAGAACTGCACTTCCTATATTTTTGTATCAGTACGCCTTGAAGAACCCTGCGATGTTTTTTTTTTTTTTTTTCAATGTGTTAATTTTGCAGTGTTTGTTTTGTTGATGTGGCAGCTGGTGTTACGAATTATTGGTAGCTCTGAAGCGACTACATTGCCGAAGTGAACGAAAGAAAGTCTGTTATATGCGGAGCACTATTCTCAATAATTATTGTGAGTTCGCATGTTTTCATTGCAGGCAGTGTCGTTCATTGCAGGCAGCTTATTAGAATAGAAAATGATAATTAATTTAAAAATATGATAATTTGGCTATGGGGCGGTTAACAGCTTGCTAGATGCTTCGCACTTGACGCATAAACGTTGTTGTAGCGTGCCATGTACATTCTTTTCTACGCGAAACAACTAAACTTATTCACAATATGTTTATATACGAAAAAAACTCACGATAAAAACTAGGCCTCTATAATTTTAAAAATACAACATGCTTATTATAAATATGTTTTGTGGCCCTCAAAATGGCTAAAAACTGCTCTTTTAGACAGCTGTAAGTGGAAAAAGAACACCCGGATCTGTAGAACACAACGTTGGAAGCGTGCGTTGGACTTAACAAACTTTCCACAAATAATACTGTAGGATCGACGCTTTGTCCCATAGGAAAATGAGTAGTAGGAAAACAATACGCGCCAGTTTGGCGCGCCGAGAATATAAGCGATGTTGTTATCGTCGAGTGTGGAAAGCTGAACCTTATCGCTTCACTGTCTCCGCGCATCAGACGTGGAAAATCACATCTGGTACACAGCCCTCTTAAGGTTATTCAAGTTGGGAAAAATTAAAATTTTATATTTGTATGAAACAGTGTTAGTTTTATACACATTACTTGAGAGAACATATACTTCTAACGAAAAAAAAAATTAGCTCAGCCAGTTTTCCCGTAATGGTAGTTCAAAGTCAAAATTTGCGTATTTTTATTTCATACTAAACTTGAAAACAGTTAACATAATGGAATGGAAAAAAAATCATATCAAAACTACGTGTCATTGTCTATGGCTTGTAGCATATAAAACACATTACAAAAAATGTTTATGTTAAATAAAAATTTCAAAATTTAAACATTTTTGGTTACTTTTAGAAATTTATTATAAACACAAAAATATTTTATATTGGGTTTTTATATGCTTCAAGCCGTAGTCCGTGCCATGTAGTTTTGATGTGATTTTTTCCATTTCGTTATAATTACTGGTTTTCAAGTTTTATATGAAGTCAAAATACGCAAATTTTGACTTTGAAGTGCCATTACGAGGAAACTGGCTGAGCTAATTTTTTTCATTAGAGGTAAATGTACTCTTATGTATTGTCTACAAAACTAACACTGTTTCATACAAATATAAAATTATGATTTTTTCCCACTTGGACAACCTTAAATAAACACCACCAATGCAAAAGATAAAATGTGGACTGGAATCGAGCCAACTGTACAGGAATTCGATATTGTACATCAACTCGACGTTCTTTGCGTTGTTAAATAACTACAAAGCCGGATTCACAACCACACTTATTTTATTTTCATCTTAATTTTACATGCACACGCACGTGTGTTAAGTATTAGAGATTGGATTCACAACAAAATTTTATCTAGGCATGCGTGAAAAATGTTTATTTCATTTCAAAATGTCGGTAACATATTATCGTAATTAATGTTTATTTTTCGAAGCAAATTAAATAATTTATGACCACCGAGATAAATTATTTCTCAATATAAATTAATATTTAACAGTGCCTTACGTGTGCACATGCTGCATTCACAACCACCACTTAGCGTACGTGTGTACGAAGTAGAAAGTTGATCAACTCTGTTACGTACGTACGGTGTTTCTACTTTTACACGTACGTACGCGCGTACTCTTCGTGGTGGTTGTGAATCCAGCTTTAAGACAGTTCACTACGTACACCAGTTGACAATGGAACTATAAAGAAACAGCCTTGATTTGTAGCATTGTAGGAATGTTGTGTTGTTATCTGGTGACAAGTTTTACGGGTCGAAAGTCACAGTGTACTCTGGCGAGTTATACACTGTGAGCGCTCGTCACTTTCTACTCTAGTGAACTTTTCTTGGTTTCTTTTTGCCATTATGCACGGCATTCTACCGGTTTTCTTGGCGAAACCTGTTCTCATCGATCGTTAAGTTCCGACTTTTGCTCCAGTCTTTGGCGGAATACCAACGCGTGGATTATCGGGACCTTTTTCTTCTCGCCACTTACCATATTCTTCCAACATGTTTCTAGTTAAGTGACGTAATAGTTCAAGGTGCAATGTCGGTAAATTTTAAAGGCATATAATATTTCGTTCATTATCTCACTGGGTCGTTATATTTTTCCCCGCGGCACGGTCGACTCTGATTCAGTATATAACACGTAAGCAGTGTCGCCCAACTGTAAAGAAACTCTAGAAATCTGAAACGATATCAGCCGGTCAAAAGTCACTCCCTATGCTGCTAGCGACTGAGAAATCTTTACATACTGTTGCGTGCCATGTTCCTGGAGGCCAGTGGTCGGCGGCTGTTTCGTAACACCTTGAGGGCTGGCCGATGACTCAAAGCCCGGGTGGCTCATAGTGGGAAAACCGCCGACACTACGTCATAGATACCTGTCCCAACTGCGCCTTAACCCTTCGAGGGCTGCCGACGTGACTGCCAGCACATCCGAAACATGAT